>CM064552.1:41972699-42190199 GCA_032716605.1 Paralithodes platypus | reverse complement strand
GGACTAATATAATGTTAAAATGACTCCTAGATGGAAGGACTAATATAATGTTAAAATGACTCCTAGATGGAAGGACTAATATAATGTTAAAATGACTCCTAGATGGAAGGACTAATATAATGTTAAAATGACTCCTAGATGGAAGGACTAATATAATGTTAAAATGACTCCTAGATGGAAGGACTAATATAATGTTAAAATGACTCCTAGATGGAAGGACTAATATAATGTTAAAATGACTCCTAGATGTCTTTCCTAAATTACTCCTAGATGTCTTTCCTAAATGACTCCTAGATGTCTTTCCTAAATGACTCCTAGATGTCTTTCCTAAATTGAATCTAATTGTCTTCTGTTAACCTAATGCAATTAATAAAACGTCATCCATACCGAATGGATGCGAGGTAAAAGATAAAATGAGGTCTTGAGAGGTATAGTTGTTAAATGTATGGCTATAAAGACTATGACGTTGTATGTTTTTCTATGTACAATACAACAAAATATTCATGTTCTTATTGTCATTAAAACAAGTACTAATCATCAAACCATACCTCCTCTCTCCAGCAATCGGTGGCATACTTTGTTCAATACACTACAATATCTTATTCATACAGCTCTCTCATCCAAGAGTGAATCGTTTTTTCAGCGTACCTTTACACATACACTGAAGGAACTATCCGCAGTGTGGTGGTCAAGTGGTGAGCACGCTCGCGTGTGAATCTGAAAGACCTGGGATTGAATCCCTGCCACGGCGGACATTTAGTGGGTGCGGTAGTACGTCCTAGCATGTTTCACATGCTTGCACCCAGTCAGGGAACATCCTGACGACGTATACAGACTAAACACACATAACAAAGCCACTCCAACACCTTCCTCTCTCTCCAACACCCCTTCTCCCCTCTCAACACTCTTCTCTGAGCTAGTGGCGATAAAAATGGCATGGTCAGTCCTGTAAAGAATCGTAAAATTCAGAGTCTTAAAGATTCCAGGACGAGCTCATCAGCGGCGGATCCCCAGATCGACCGTGGTGATTGTCACCTAAACATCGACCGTGGTGATTGTCACCTAAACATCGACCGTGGTGATTGTCACCTAAACATCGACCGTGGTGATTGTCACCTAAACATCGACCGTGGTGATTGTCACCTAAACATCTACAAAAGTACAAGTGTAAAGGAAGGAGCGATAAACGTTTCCTTCCTTAGTCACACTTCTTTCACATAACTCAACATACTCCCTTTTCCGGTGTTGAGAAAACTTTACTATGTTATTCTCCTATTCTGCTATTAACCCCTTCTGTACCGATGACGTCCTTCATATTTTTGTGTAGCTATATTTAGACGACTTGGTGCAGCGCAGCTTCGGAAGGATCGCAAAAAGGATTAATTGAGATAATGTTTAGCCTTTTAATTGTTAAGGGGCGTTCCTAAGCTGAATACAACCGTCTATAATTGTTGTCAGAATATATTGAAAATAACGTCACTGGTACTGAATGGGTTAAGGGGAGGCTGGCCGTTTGTTTGGTCTATTAATTAATCTACTCATGTATTTTTTTAGTTTCCTCCCTAGACCTCCATCAAGCTTAGAAAAACACCCCCTAGACCCCCCTTCAAGATAAATTTGTACATTTTTCGGTAGAAAAATTTACCGGCCGAAGACCGGTTCCTCTTAAAATTGCACTTAGCTTGAAGGAGTTAACATTAGAAGATGAGGGGAAACTAGATTGAGGGAGAGAATTCCAGTGTCTACTTGTTGAATAGGAAAGGACTGGGAAAATCGGTTCCCTCTTGGGTTAGAGAGTTGGATAGAATATGGGTGGGAATGTGTTGAAAGGAGGGGGGGGGGGGGGGGTGCCACCTACTCTCCGTAAGGGAGGAGGTACACACCGAAGCATCTCAGAAGAACATCGATTGTAAGGTAGGAGGAAAATAGCTGAAAAAGACTATGGATAGATCCTGGTAAACTGGCGAGACCTTAGACCAATAACACTACAACAACCAAGAAGTACATTTTGTTTAACGAGGGAGTTGTATGTATGTATGTATGTATATACTCAGGCACATAACCTGGGGGTGGCCGACTCGAGACAGAGCTCGAACAGAAGCAACACAATAAAATAAAATACAAATTCACACACATCTAGGTCATCCAGGGAGTTAGGAAAATATAAGGGGTACGTACATATGGCTAGAGGTAATCAAGCGCGTAATTAAATATTATGAGGAAGTTGGGAAATGTCTACCCTAGTTCGTATCTATGTTATAATACAGTAGGTAGAAAAACAAATAATAAAAAAAGGAAAAGTGGGGATTGGGCCTGAGTATATATAATAGAAATAGAATAGGTAGACATGTAGAAATAGGTAGACATGTAGAAATAGGTAGACATGTAGAAATAGGTAGACATGTAGAAATAGGTAGACATGTAGAAATAGGTAGACATGTAGAAATAGGTAGACATGTAGAAATAGAATAGGTAGACATGTAGAAATAAGTAGACATGTAGAAATAGAATAGGTAGACATGTATAAATAGGTAGACATGTAGAAATAGGTAGACATGTAGAAATCGGTAGACATGTAGAAATAGGTAGACATGTATAAATAGAATAGGTAGACATGTATAAATAGAATAGGTAGACATGTATAAATAGAATAGGTAGACATGTAGAAATAGGTAGACATGTAGAAATAGGTAGACATGTAGAAATAGAATAGGTAGACATGTAGAAATAGAATAGGTAGACATGTAGAAATAGAATAGGTAGACATGTAGAAATAGAATAGGTAGACATGTAGAAATAGGTAGACATGTAGAAATAGGTATACATGTAGAAATAGGTAGACATGTAGAAATAGAATAGGTAGACATGTAGAAATAGAATAGGTAGACATGTAGAAATAAGTAGACATGTAGAAATAGAATAGGTAGACATGTAGAAGTAGGTAGACATGTAGATATAGGTAGACATGTAGAAATAGGTAGACACGTAGAAATAGAATAGGTAGACATGTAGAAATAGAATAGGTAGACATGTAGAAATAGAATATGTAGACATGTATCGTATTGCACATTAACATGGGATATGCTGATCATAAGTGACGTAGCTAGGTTCATATACAGTAAGCCAACACTTGCTTCCCTCTGCCAGGAAGTTGATAAGTATATGTTAAGGGGGGTCACCGGCCTTTTTTTAATTTTTCTCTCCTTTTTTCTCTTTCTCTGGCTTGTATCCATTCGGCCCCATTCAGCCAACTGTCTTAAGACGTTTATCCCCATCCAGGTGTAGATTTCTTCCTGGCGAGCGATAGCGAGCCAGCATTGTATGGAGAAATCCGGCTTCGCCGGAGAAATATTTCTATCGAAAAATGTACAAATTTAGATTGCTGTCAAAACAAAAATATATATATGCTAGCTCGCTACCACTCGCCAGGAAAATATTGACACCTGGATGGGGGTAAACGTCTTAAAACTGTAGGCTGAATGGGGCCGAATGCATACAAGCCAAAGAGTTAGGGAGAGAAAGAGAAAAAAGCGAGGTGGGTTCCCTTAATGACGCCACTCTGTAGGATACACAAGCGTTTCCTACTGTCATTTCCGGCTTCAGTATCAAAAGTTGGTTATGAGTTATGTTCCAGCTTCGTCATGGAATATAAAAATATGTAAAGTTGGCATAATAAATTCACAGAGTTCAAGCAAATCATATATTTTGTTTATTAGACGCTTAAAAGTTAATGTACAAAATACATTTAAATGTATAAAATGAAAAAAGGTAGGGATCAAGAAATATGTATTCAGTACTGTACACCCACACACACACACACACACATACACACATATACAAATAAATAAATATATTTATAAATATATATATAATTATCTTTCTAATATTTATCAATGACTTCCTCAACTGTACCTCCAGTCCCATCCACTCATATGCTGATGACTCTCCCTTACACTATTCAACTAGATTTTCACATCAACCCAGCATGCAAGCACTCCAAAACAAGCGTGGCGAGGCCATAGAATGCCTGTCTTCAGATCTTTCAATTATCTCTGATTGGGGCAGAGAAAATCTTTTTACTTTTAACGCCTCCAAAACCCAGTTTCTCCTTCTATCTATCCATCACAATCTTCCACAAGACTATCAACTATTCTTCAACAATACACAACTCAACCCTTCATCTTCTCTCAACATTTTAGGTGTATCTTTTTCATCTAACCTCTCTTGGAAAGATCATATTACCACTCTTGCTAAAACAGCTACCCAAAAGTTGGGTGTGCTGAACCGTCTCCGTGGGTTCTTCACCCCCGCACAGCTTCTTGCTCTGTATCGGGGCACAGTGCACCCCTGTATTGAGTATTGTTCGCATGTGTGGGGAGGCTCCACCTATACCGCACTTCTCGAACGAGTAGAATCAAAAGTATTTCGCCTCATCAACTCACTTCCTCTTACTAGTTCCCTACAATTTCTTTCTACACGCCGCAATGTTGCATCCCTTTCACTCTTCTATCGCTATTACAACAATCAGTGTTCTTCAGAGCTCTTACAGTGTATACCCCCTCCCTTGCGGCGAGTGCGAGGCACCCACCTTACAACACAATCCCACCTCTATTCGGTCCAGCTATCCAACCCAAGAATTGGCAAATTTTCTTAGTCTTTCTTCTACTCAAGTGAACTCTGGAACTCTCTCCCTCAATCAGTCTTTCCTTCATCCTATGACTTAGACTGCTTTAAACTTCGTGTGTCCAAGCATTTTGATTCCAACGTCACTTGAATTTGGCTCTGTCACTCTTTTAACTTTAGGAGAGACACTCGCTACAGGCAGCCTGCCTTTTGTATCCTCCATGTACATAGAAAAAAACAAAACAAAAACAAACAAAAAATATATATATACCGTATATATATATATATATATATATATATATTCGAATAACTAAAACAATTGAGACTGGGAATGGAATTGAACTACTACTATACACTATCCATACGCACATCCATACTCATATCACTCGCCGTTCCATCCACTCACTCATAGACAACACACAGCTGCAAGCACGACCTCCCGAAATCCATCCTTCTGAATCCTCCCTTCCTCGCGAGGACAGAGTCCACCTGGTCAGGTTGAGATGCGGACACCATCAAGCTCTTCTGAGCTATCAGAAGAGACTGGATGACTCCGTCGTCGACACCTGCCCGGGTTGTAACACAGCACCCCATACCATTAAACACATCATAGAAGACTGCATTTCACACAATACAATTTACACTCTTTGAGAGCTCTGTGGGAAAGCCCGACCGTGGCCATGGCCTTCCTTAAGGACTCGGGGCTGTTCGGCCAGGCAGCTTAGGGAACAACAACAACAACAACAACTATAATAATATAAGAGACGCTTGAGGATGATCTTCCGTAGAAATGGAAATAGCGTCTTTTGAGTATATTATGATCAAAATGTCCACATCATCTTTAAACAAATTTAATGTATGTTATTTATCTTTACTTGGTACACTGCTACTAATCTGTGGTGCTCATGTAATATGAACATCCTGAGAACATAAATATTCTAATAATACAGTTGAAGGCTAAGGAAGAGAGTGTGGTTTGAGAATATTATGATTATATTTCCCACGTCATCTAAAAATACAAGTTTATGTATACATATATTTGATACCTTGGTACTAGTCTGTGTGGCGCATGTGTTGGGGAATCACCCAAAAAGTCCTGAGGGAATCTTGGTAAATGTGGGAAAACTGGGACAGGAAGTTATTTGATAATATGCTCCACCTTTGAATGTTAATGTTATTACAGATTACGGAGTGTAAACACTTATTAGTTTCATCTGTCGGACAACTACTTCTTGACCTTTCGTCCATTTGGTGTTGGTCGAGCACTTCATATCAAGGAATAGAAACATTACCGTGGGATAAACTTCTGATAAGGTATGTTAACCCATACTGTAGCGGTGACGTCTTCTTAATTATATTTTAGCTATATTTAGACAATTTTATGAAAGTTAAGAATGATCTGTGGTAGTAAAAATAGTTAAGCGAGATATTTCGAAGCCTGTTAATTGCTGGAGGCCCATTTTAAACTGAATACAATTGTCTAATATAAGCCAGGATAAAGCTAAAAGGACGGAACAGGTGCTGAAAGAGTTAATAATATTTAACTATTTACAACACTACGATTTTGGGGTCTGGAATAGGGGTTTTAAAAGGGCAAGATTATGGGTGTGTGTGTGTGCGTGTGTGTGTTCATGTATACTGGTGATGCCGGCGTATTGCTGAAGGACCTTACTGTACTTCCACTACTTAAAAAAAAAAACACACAAAAACACACACACATACACACACAATAGATTAATTCATGCTTCGTGAAATTAGAATGAAATTATTATTATTATTATATATTCTGTCAGTCACTATACTCTATTTTTTTCCAGCTGATCGTAAATTGAATCTCTTATTAGCTGATTTATCGATTCTTAATGGAAATATATGAAACTACTATGGCTGTGTGTCATATTAATGCCAAGTTCAGAATAACCATAATCTTTCGCTACAAAATCTACCTTATAGCCGAGTACCAAAGATAGAAACAAGACAATTTAGGCTCAGCAGGAAAAAAATAGAGTATAGTCAATCCCGGAATCCCTAAGGAGAGGCATGTGAGGATGAGTAATCTATAGGATAAGGATGAATAGGATAAGGAAGTGACATACAAAAGACATGAAAAAGGAGAGACAGCCACCCATATCAAGCAGTGCCACATACAGTCAACACTCATCCATCAACACTATTGGCTTCACTTTACATGTTATATAGTACAGTAATCAGTATGACATCTAGGGTGAAGACATTCCAAGTTTGACAATCTAAAACAGTAGCAAAGTTTTCTCCCGTTAAGCATTTCTCCATTTAACCCAAGTCTTTACTACACATACATTATATAAAGTTAACCCAAGTCTGTACTACACATACATTATATAAAGTTAACCCAAGTCTGTACTACACATACATTATATAAAGTTAACCCAAGTCTGTACTACACATACATTATATAAAGTTAACCCAAGTCTGTACTACACATACATTATAAAGTTAACCCAAGTCTGTACTACACATACATTATATAAAGTTAACCCAAGTCTGTACTACACATACAGTATATAAAGTTAACCCAAGTCTGTACTACACATACAGTATATAAAGTTAACCCAAGTCTGTACTACACATACAGTATATAAAGTTAACCCAAGTCTGTACTACACATACAGTATATAAAGTTAACCCAAGTCTTTACTACACATACACACATACAGTTAACAAGTCTGTACTACACATACATTATATAAAGTTAACCCAAGTCTTTACTACACATACAGTATATAAAGTTAACCCAAGTCTGTACTACACATACATTATATAAAGTTAACCCAAGTCTTTACTACACATACAGTATATAAAGTTAACCCAAGTCTGTACTACACATACATATAAAGTTAACCCAAGTCTTTACACATACAGTATATAAAGTTAACCCAAGTCTGTACTACACATACATTATATAAAGTTAACCCAAGTCTTTACTACACATACAGTATATAAAGTTAACCCAAGTCTGTACTACACATACATTATATAAAGTTAACCCAAGTCTTTACTACACATACATTATATAAAGTTAACCCAAGTCTGTACTACACATACAGTATATAAATTATATAAAGTTAACCAGTCTTTACTACACATACAGTATAAAGTTAACCCAAGTCTGTACTACACATACATTATATAAAGTTAATCTTTACTAATAAAGTTACCCAAGTCTGTACAAGTCTTTACTACCTACTTATATATAAAGTTGAGAAAAACAAACAATATTTTACTTTGCTGAAGAAAACATAGCATGCTAATAATGTACTGAATTGTATCTTTATGTGCAATTAAGCCCTCCACAAGTGTACACACAGGTGTGTTGGATATTATGCTGTACGAACTTATATATTTCTTATAATTAAAGTCGTCTTAAACTATAAGTTTATTTGGCAACTAACATATACTGTAATCTTTAAGTCAGTATATCAGCTAAAATATAAACCCCAAACTATTCTACCAGCAATATATATATCAAAAGTATGAGATAAAATGGACCTCCTAAAGGTAAGACATGTTAATTAAAATATCTTGCCTATCATCAATTAGGAATGAATGATAGGTTAGATTCATATAAAATTCACATCAATTTGATCTCTGCTTTTATCAATGTGGATTATACAGTGTCATAGCCAGCTGCCCCTTCTCTGAATCCTCCTAATTTCTCTATCCTAGTTTCAAAGCCAAAGGCAGATGTTGTGCATAAGTGCACAACAAACTCACTTGTTCTCGCGTTCCCGATTTCGACTCCTCTGAATTCTCAACTTTATGGCTCAAACTATCCTGTCATTCTCATGCTAAATATTTCTGTGCTGTCTATCTTTCCCCTAACTCTACCGACTTTCCCAAATTCTTTGACTATCTAAACTCTAAAGTGGAACACATTCTATCCATCTCTCCCTGCTCGGAAATCTCCATCTTAGTAGATTTCAACGTTCAACACTGACAATGGCTCTCCTCTCATACTACTGACCAACCTGGTGAACAAGCCTACGTCTTTTCTATCCTAAATGACTTAGAGCAGTTGGTCCAGCAACCCACCCGTATCCCGGATCGCTTCGGAGATCAGCCCAACATTTTGACTTATTTTTTACTTCTAACCCTGCTTCTTATATTGTAAATTTTTTCTCACCTTTGGGCTCCTCCGACCATAAACTTATCTCTGTCACCTGTCCTATCTCTCCAGTACAGCCACCCGATCCACCCAGCCGGCGGCGCTTGTGGCACTTTGGCACTGCCGACTGGTGGGCTCTTCGGCAGTACTTCTTTGATTTCCCATGGAATGACTTCTGCTTCCGTGGCCGAGGACCCTCGGAGAGTGCTGAACGCATTACCGAGGTAATCCTCTCGGGCATGGAAGTGTACATTCCATTTTCTTTTTCTCAGTCCAATGCAAAAAAATCTTGGTTTACTCACGCTTGTTCTACTGCTGTCCGTAACAAGGAGGAAGCATTCAAACGGTACCGACACCTTAAAACTCAAGAATCTCATTCTTCCTATGTTTCTGCCCGGAATCAAGCCAAATCTGTACTTCGACTTGCCAAGCACTCTTTCATCAATAATAAATGCCAATAAATTCCCAAGCTTTCTGGCATTCTAGCCAAAAACCTCTCCAACAATTTTTCTTCCTCGTCTTTCCCTCCCCTTTTCCACTCTGATGGCACAACCATCACTTCTTCCTCTGACAAAGCTGAACTCTTCGCTCAAACTTTTGCTAGAAACTCCACCTTGGATGATTCCGGTGCTATTCCTCCCTCTCCACCCTCCTCTCTTCTACTTATGCCTAATATCCTAATGTCTTCTACCCTCTCTGGGCTAAATACTAAGAAGGCGTATGGTCTGGACGGTGTCCCTTCTGTTGTACTCAAAAACTGTAATTCTGTGCTGACTCCCTGCCTAGGCAAACTCTTTCCTCTCTGTCTCTCCTTTAACGTCTTCCCTTCATGCTGGAAGTGCTAATATTGGCGAAAAATGGGGGAAAAGGTCTTAAAATCAACAAACTAATGGAACGCATTGATCGCGACTGTACAGGAGGAAAGTGGCCAAGTTCCCAAGCATGTATATCATAAAGATATACAATACAACATAAGGCGTATTTCCCCGGCTTCATGATAGTTTAACCAGTTTTTGTATTTGTTATTTATAGGCCCAGTTATTTGCGGTACCGTGCATTTAGGATCCAATGAGGGCTGTTATAGGGCAGTGTGATGTGCGGGGCTTGTATGAGGGTAGGTTTACGAGAGAATATATCGTATTTTTTTAACGTTCTTAAGGGAGCCCACCTCGGTTTTTTTTTCTCTCTCTCCCTCTCTATCTGGCTTGTATTCATTCGGCCCCATTCAGCCAACTGTTTTAAGACGTTTATCCCCATCCAGATGTCGATATCTTCCTGGCGAGCGATAGCTAGCCAGCATTGTATGGAGAAATCCGGTTTCGCCGGAGAAATTTTTCTATCGAAAAATGTACAAATTTAACTTGCTCTCAAAACAAAATATATACTGTATATGCTGGCTCGTTATCGCTCACCAGCAAAACATTGACACCTGGATGGGGGTAAACGTCTTAAAACAGTAGGCTGAATGGGGCCGAATGGATACAAGCCAAAGAGAAAGGGAGAGAAAGAGAAAACAATCGAGGTGGGCTCCCTTAACCCCTTCAGCACCATGACGTAATTTTCTTCACATTCGTGCTACCATTAGGGACTTTTCTTTAACTTAAAATCTATCTCTAGGACTCAAAGGGGTTCATACGATCTTCATAAACCCTCTGAACAACATACAGTAGGTCTTTCTTAAACTTCATAAGATCGTCTAACTTTAACCAAATCAAAGGTAAGAAGGCGTCATAAGAATACAAACGAAAGTTTGTCGTGCACCATGAGTCGAGGAAACGCGTCCTTTCACACACCTAAAGAATACTTGAGCGTGTATGCTTAAGCAGTTCTTTCCTTTCAAAGTGCCGTTAATGGACAAAATAACTTGAAAAATTACGGTAAGTTTTGAAATGAGATTGCTAATCTGTGTAGCATATTATCTGCAATCAACACTCATTTCCACAGTATTCATTCAGTATCAGACGTTGCGAAGAGAAATCATCGTTTAAGAATACAAGCGATAGTATATTTTCAATCTTACTGAAATAGAAAACACTGTCAAAATTTCTCCATTGCAATAAGAAATTATCCCAAAAATACTGTACACTATTTTGTTGTACAATGACAATAATATAGCGTCCGGATCTAAATATAAGATAAAACCGGGGTCCCAAGGTCACTTTTAATAGCGCATTTCCTTTGATACAATGAATTACATCTCTATTACATTTGTATTCAATATTTATTTGAATAGAAATGTAATAGATATAAAGTAGGAGAAAAAGAAACACACACAATGGAAATAGAAATACTGTGAGAGGATGACGAACGTTTAGCTGTAGGCTACAGTCTTTGCAGTTCAGAGCAATAGTAATGTTGCCATACGAAAGGCCCATTCTCACATAAAATATGACGGAAAATGTAATCCCTTATCAGCTGATTTGTTGATGCTAGGAAAAATAGGATTATACTTTGGCTTCACATCACATTAACACCGTGTTTGTTTGTTTTGTATATAAATAACATTACATTTTGTTTGAAAATGTTCGTAGTAGTAGAATAATCAAGATGGGGACATGAACATGTATCATAAGAACATAAGAAAATGGGAGTCTGCAAAAAGCCGATCGGCCCACACAAGGCAGATCCCTGTCACACCCAACCCCAACTACAAGGCCCAATTATAGGCCCAACTCACTAATACCTTGAGTACTGACCCCACCAAAACGGTCAGAAATTAACACAAGATTACGGGGGTCTGCTGAGCGCCGATTGGCCCACATCCGGTAGATCCCCCTCACACCTAACCCATCTCGTCCATATGCCTATCTAATTTTATCTTAAAGCTCCCTATCGTTCTTGATCCCAATATATCACTTGGTAGCCTATTCCACCCATCTACAACTCTGTTACAATAATAACATATATTTATCTAATTAGCTGTGCCTCCATCATGGTATAGTTTGTTTATGATGATTGTTTGTTGTTGTAAAATATGACTCATAAGAACATAAGAACATAAGAAAATGGGAGTCTGCAGAAAGCCGACCCCAAGCAAGGCAGATCCCTGTCCCACACAACCCCAATTCAATTACAAAGCCCAATTATAGGCTCAACACTCTAAACACCCTGAGGATCATCTTACTAAAACGGTTAGAGATTAACGCAGGATTATGGGGGTCTGCAGAGCGCTGATTGGCCCAACCCGGCTGATCCACCTTCACACCCAACCCTTGTCGTCCATATGCTTATCCAATTTCATCTTAAAGCTTCCTACCGTTTTAGATCCCACTATAGCACTTGGTAGTCCATTCCACCCATCTACAACTCTGTTACCAAACCAATATTTGCCTATATCTTTTCTGAAACGAAACTTATCTAATTTGAAACCATTGGTACGAGTTCTCTCGCTATCACTGAGCTTCGTTTTTCTTTTCTTCTAAATTTTTCATGTCCCCTTTGTTAATCCCACTAACCCACTTGAACACCTCTATCATGTCCCCTCTAACTCTGCGTCTCTCTAACGAATGTAACCCTAATTTCTTCAACCTTTCTTCATACGGAAGATTTCTAATATTATGGATCATTTTTGTCATTCTACGCTGTACTCTCTCCAATGAATCTATGTCCATTCTGTAATAAGGACACCAAAATTGGACAGCATAATCCATATGGGGTCTCACTAATGACAAGTAAAGTTAAACTTTTTCAAACTCCTTTTCAGACTCCTTTCAAACTAGCTATCAAAATATAATTACCGCTTTAAGGGGAAGTTTTTACTTTGTTCCCTATATTTCCATCAAGCTTACGATTAACACCCCTAGACCCCGTTTCAAGATAAATTTGTAAATGTTTCGGTAGAAAAATGTCCCGGCCAAATGCCGGTTCCTCTTAAATTACAGGCTCGCTATCGCTCGCCAGGACAAAATCGACACCTAATTGGCACGAAATGTCTTAACATTGACAGAAATGGGGCGAAAGTTCTTAAGATCGCCAAACTAATGGGGCGAAAGTCTTAAAATCTCAAAAGGAATGGGGTTGAACATGAGGGAGAAAGGGATCCAGAAAACAATCCCTCAAGTGGAAATCTCCCCTTAACTCCCACATACCCTCTCTAAGTTCAATAACATCGTCGAGAGCTAACCAGAATGAAATAAATGAATGTGCCCTTGTGTAATGAAACTGCTATCTGAAAATGAGTAACTAGAGTCCCAATGAAAGTGTATGCAAGAGAGGATGCAAACCCCGTGTGGTCTTAGAGTCTAAATATCTCATAAAGTGTGTGTGTAAAGTCAGTAACTAACTAACGAACTAACTAATGTCTATTCGCTGTCAGTAGGCGAGACATCTTTACCTCTAACCTCTGTAACTCAAAACGACTAGAGTCATCGGGCTAATATTTCTACCATTTGGGAAGAGTCAGTCAAGGAATATATGTGGAAATTTACAGCCAATTTGCTCTAGCCCATATTGAGTTACAGAGGATAGAGGTCCTGATTTCTGGCCTACTTACAGCGAATAGACTATAGTGCCTCTAGTATCGCGGTTATCAAATCAAAACATCTCGTGCAGATATTTAAGGGGATTTTTTTTTCAGGACTTCCTTCTCCCTCATGATTCGCCCCATTAATTTAGAGATTTTAAGACGTTAGCCCCTTTATTTTGGCGATATTAAGATATTTCGCCCAATTTCTTTTGTGTCATTTAGGTATCAACTTACTCTTGGCAAGCGATAGCGAGCCTGCAATTTTGGAAAAACCGGGACATTTCTAAAATGCCCCAGAACGAGAAGCCCACCACAGAAGCCATGAACGAACACCACACAGAAACACCAAAGGAAAGGTCCACAGAACGAAAGGACCAGCTGACCGAGCCAGCCATTTCAGACAGGCCCAAGCCCGCAGGGCTAAACAGCTCCAGGACACACCCATTTACCTTTTCTAAACTGATCATTTTCCACACCTCACGTACACTAACCCCCTCGTGTCCTACACTCCTAACTACAAAGATGATGAACAGGAATATACATTCATATTAAAAACACCCATGCCCGTCCCGACGTTGAGCCAATGCCAACACATCAGACAGCCATAATTATATCTATGTATGTTCTTGCATCCGAGAAGTAGATGTTATATATCTTAGAAGTTAAAACACCCACGCTGTCCCTAGACCTCGTATATCATTTTCCATGACGATATGTGTAACCCGTGCTCAGTCGCCCCTTGCATTGTTCCTCTAGTAACTAAGTCTATAATATTAACTGCCACCAGCATTGATACGACATAGCGGCACTGTCCTTGCTACAAAGATGATGAACAGGAATATACATTCATATTAAAAACACCCATGCCTGTCCCGACGTTGAGCCAATGCCAACACATCAGACAGCCATAATTATATCTATGTATGTTCTTGCATCCGAGAAGTAGATGTTATATATCTTAGAAGTTAAAACACCCACGCTGTCCCTAGACCTCTTATATCATTTTCCATGACGAGTATAGATATGTGTAACCCGTGCTCAGTCGCCCCTTGCATTGTTCCTCTAGTAACTAAGTCTATAATATTAACTGCCACCAGCATTGATGCGACATAGCGGCAGTGTCCTTGTGTCGTATTGTGCCAAGTACAGATCAACCAGGTTTCATCACCTTATTAGGACGACGACTATAATGTCATCGTTCATCGATGTATGCAATCCTTTAGGTTAAGTATTTTATCCGCCATTGTGTTCACCTTTTTCCATTTACTTTCCACAATTGTCATACGTCTTCCCCTTGCCTCCTTCGTATCCACAGTCCACACTACGCCAATTTACTTCGTGTCTTACACCTCTTACCCCAACCAGAGATTATATAAGATAACCTGGTTATCAGTATCTGTCATAAGTACCCCGAAACAATAACTAAGTACCCCTACGAACTGCCGCTGTTGTTGATATTTATATTTAATAGAAAACGCAGTTCCCAGGGCCAACTAATAGTATCCATAACCCTCGGACTGATCACATAACTCTATCTTTTCCAGACTCCTATACCACCCCATAGTTGCATTCCCCGGTAGCATTTGGCTAACGTATTCTACTGCCTTTTCAAACTTCCATATCAATTGTAGCCTAATGCCACCCCCACGCCCAGGGACCTTAGGGGCAAAATTTCCCTGTAGCCCTTGAACTCTCCCCCCCCCTCTCATTAAGACACCCGCGCTTCTCGACTCTTGTCCGACCTAGCCTCTCTCTCATACCTCTTGAAGATCCTTGAATTGTCCGTTACTAACGCTCTCCAACCTTTTATATATATACTCCTATCCAGCCTACCTTCACTTAGTAGGCCAGAACAACATTAGAACTTTACTAGCCCCTTGCATGCCATCTATTCTCTTACAACACATTCACAACCCTGCACCCAATGGTCGTCGGTGCGAGGCTAGCCGCCCCGCCAGTAACTAACTTCTATTGCCATACTTCCAGATAAATGTGGCAGAGTTAGCAACCCAGTCTCCACCATATCCAGCAAACCCTACAATTAACAACCAGCCGAGTAAAACCAGCTAGCTAAGGCACCTTCGGTTTTGGTATTAAAGACACCCACATCTGTCTCATACACAGAGGGTTATTACAAACACTGGTGATATGGCAAGCCCCTAGCCACAGCCGCCGGACGACTATCACAGAAGAGAGGGCGCCCAGCTCCCCCTTTTTGCCCACCCGAGGAGGGAGACCCCCACCCCCGCGGAGGTATACCTGGCCCCTGTTTTGACTTTCGAGTCATTGCCAGGTAGCACAGGAATTCTTCCTATCAATGAACTAACCATGAATGACTAACACCTTTACTAACCTCTATTACCTCACAATAAACCATTTACCTTTCTTGCATGCTCTGATCACTAAATTAGCACCTCAGCTATACCATAAAATGAAGATTGAACAATCTAGAGAGACGCTCCTATCACAGCTGTCCCCATCCTCCTCGCAAAGTAGATCCAGTCTCTCTCCCCTAAATACGTCCAGTATAGCCAAAATAGTACCTCTTACTAAGGCTCAGTTATATGAAAATATAAAGGCTTCCTATCGCCCTGTGCCACAACAGTAAATACCATCTTACCTAGTCCCCATATCTATTGAGAGCTCAATTAAGTCCATAAGACTCGAGATCCCTACTGTCTACAGGGTCCAGAACCGAGCCTATAAATCTAACTCCCGCCCCCAGTCAAATCAGTTGAAAGCTAGACACCAACCAGGGGTCACTACCCTGCAGTTAACTTCTAGCTCTGCCCTTGTGTGTTCCGGAGTGAGATCCCAGAGCCGGCAGACTCCGTGGCAGATTTGGATAGAAGGACCTGCCCACGTATTGAAGAACTTCACACATATGGCCCCCCTGGACGGCCGCGGAACCAGTCGTTAGCCCCCAACATCATGTACGCAAGATAACCAGGACCAGACCCATCAGATACTACCCAAGATTCCCTTTAGCAGTACTACATAATACTGTGCTGTTTAGAGATTCACTAATTAATATTTCAACGAAGTGGCTAAGACCTTGCCCAGTGTAATTCATACTTAACCATTCCATTTGGGACGTACTAAGCGATCAGTGCTCTTTAATTAACAGGCGACCTTGACTCTCGTAATTACCTTATTCAGATATTAAAACTCTAGTGATATCTAACGTTCGCCCACTGATTTGCGTTCTATGTATTTCTGAAACAAGGATATAAAACTTAGATCAGTACCCCCTGAGGTTACTAGAATTCCCGTGCTCTAAAATACGCGTGTCTAATCTAGTCTGTGAACTACTACTTGTGCACCAGAGCTACCAATAATAAATCTAACAGTGAATATGAATCTATAAGTAACATTGATGATCTTCGGTATATAAACCTGTGGAATCGAAGCCAGTGATCAGAAGATTAATACCTGAACGTTGGAAGTGGGAGACTAGGCTCCATCCAGATCCACTTATGCTAGTGTTGTTCAATTCTATTGTATTGTCTTACACAAGTATTCTGCAGTGGTATATCAATAAACGTGATCATGTAACTTGCTACCATGTGTTTCTTTGTGTTCTCTATTCCTCATATCTTGTATTGTGCATGCAGCCTTATATACCCAGTCAATTTAGAACTCACAATAGGTTCTAGTGTTAGAGCGATCGGACGCCTGT
The DNA here is from genome assembly GCA_032716605.1 of Paralithodes platypus. Classification (NCBI taxonomy): domain Eukaryota; kingdom Metazoa; phylum Arthropoda; class Malacostraca; order Decapoda; family Lithodidae; genus Paralithodes; species Paralithodes platypus. The sequence goes on along the minus strand of CM064552.1, from coordinate 42,173,288 downwards.
GAAATTCGCTCCACATTATCCATCATTTCTTGACTTATCATAGTGAAATCAACGCATATTTCCTAGTGAAGTGTTAAATCAACGCATACACATTGTACTTCATCAAAGGAAATACGTCCAGAAAGCAAGATTAAAGTGATAATTCGTGATAAAAGTGAAAACTCGCCCATCGCTCAAAATGGCCGGGGTCCAAAACATAAACAAACCTGACCTTGAGTGCCGCATGTGTGGAATTGTTTTCTGTGAGGAGCAACAGGAATACACAATCCGCTGTGATGACTGTACACAGTGGCTCCACTACTACTGCACTGGCCTCCCTACCTTCCAAATACTCAGCTTCGCCAAGACACAACGCAAATTCTCATGTAAAGACTGCTGCATGGAAAAATATAGTGATGAAGGTGAGTGGGTAGCTAAGGCAGAAACAGCAATGGTAAACCACAAGGAGCTACTAGAAAAATCAGGGGCCATCTCCAAAAGCCACAGCAACCTCCTCACGCCAAAGGTAACAAATAACAGCAAAACACCCAGCCTAGAACATCAACAGAGTAAAGAACAAGCCACAGAACACAGTAAAAATCAAGAAGATGCAGCCAAAACACTGGACCTTGGAATTGGGAGCACCCCTGGGAATATTGAACTTACTCAAGTCAGCGAACCCCTGGATGTGAACCGTGTGCCTACCACTAAAAGTCAGCCCACAACCACACCACCACCAAACTCAGCAGAACAGGTAACAGGAACGGGACACACCAAGGCCACTGCTAAACCCACAACACAAAAGACAAAAGACAACATTGAGAGTGCACGCCCCACATGCAATGGATGCAGTCATTATGCTCCGACATACAGGACTCCAGCAGCAATTGAACCCACAACCACAAGAACAGGTGATGTGAGTGCTGTAAATTCAAATCCATGGAGACCTAGGCCCAGAGCTGAAAACAAGGGCACTTATACTAGGAGGAAAAGAATGGAAGTATGCAATTTCTACCTAAGAAATGAATGCCGATATGGAGTAGTTGGCATGGGATGCAAAGAAGACCACCCAAAAATATGTGCAAGATTCATGAAGCACGGGCTGGATGAAAGGATCGGTTGCAAGCGTGGATGGAAGTGCATCGACTACCACCCATATGTATGCAGAATCTCGCTCAACAATAGGGCATGTACTATCAGAGACTGCAATCTTCCACACATCAAGGGAACCAAAACACTGACGCCCAGAAACAATGTCAACAATCCAAGGGAACATGCTACAGGACACATCCAAAGGGAATCTACCTACACACCAACACATGAGGAACAACTAGAAAGCCAACGCAATGCCCTCAGAAGCTGGCCAACCATCCAGCAAACTCACAAGGTCATACCAGCAGCGGTACACACGGCTATGCCTGACCAAGGTGCTTTTTTAGAGGTAATAATGGGACGTCTTCTGGAAGTGGAAAAACGGTCCCAAGTGATAATGGAGAGATTCCTAGCCCAAACCGTGGGGCCAGACATGAACCACAGAGGAAGGTGCAACTACCACTAACTAGTTTTTTTGTGGGCAACATCAGAGGACTTTACCCACGAAACAATCAATGCAAAGTCCCCATGTTGGAGGAAATTGCAGAGGAAGATAACTCAATTTTTCTAGCCCTCACAGAAACACACTTGAACGAAAACATTTTGGATGCAGAGATCAATATCCATAATTTCACTCTATTCAGAGCCGACAGAGAGGACAGAAGCCACGGAGGAGTAGCACTCTACCTAAGGGAGGATATGGCTGCAAATACCGAAACTTTAGTTGCATTCTCAAACGGCACAACAGAGCTACTAGCAGTACACATAAGACAAACCGACATGCTCATCATAATTTTGTACCGACCTCCAAACACCACAGGGGAAATTTTCAAGGAGGTCACAGAGAAGATACAATCACTCCTACAAAATCTGCCAACTCCCGCTACAGATGTCATCATCACAGGAGATTTCAACCTGCCCATCATCAATTGGGCAACCATGAAAATAGACGGAGGAACCAGGGATGAAAAACAGCAAGCCAAGGAGCTAATGACTATCATGGACACTGCATACATGAAGCAATACATCGAGGAACCTACAAGAGGCAACAACACACTGGACTTACTATTTGGCAACAACTTCGACCTGGTACACTCGTACGAAACTGTAAAAACTATAATGTCCGACCACAGCCTCATCAAAGTTAGAACCCCCACACCAGCCGCCACACCACCAAGAAGATGTCAACAGGAATCAAGCCAAATATCCTGCACCTCTCTGAAAGATCTCAACTTCTACAGCAAAGATATAGACTGGGACAGACTGAGAGCAGAACTGGCAGTAACTGATTGGAGGGCACTATTCGAAGATAAAACGTCGACGAAACTCTCAGTATCCTCCAGAAACAATGCCTGGAGACCTGTAAAAACACCATACCACCCAAATCAAGCAGGAAGCAGATCAAGCAGATTCCCAGAGATAGAAAAATACTAATGAAGAAAAGGACATACTTGAGAGCCAAGCAAAGGAAGACCAGCTATGTGCACAATATCACCAAACTACAAGAAGAGCTCGATGAAGTTGAACGTAAACTCATCCAGTCACACCAAGAGCAAAGAACACGTGAAGGACTACAAGCAGTTGCAAACATACGAGTAAATAGCAAATTCTTCTATGCATACGCAAAAAGGAGACTCAGGAACACCTCAACAATAGGACCACTTGCAAAACCTACGGGCGAACTTGAGAGTGATCCGACCGAAATGGCCAAGATACTCAAACAGCAGTACGAAAGTGTCTTCAGCCCGCCAAATGAAGACAAGAAAATCGATAATGCAACGACCTTCTTTGACAACGCTCCAGGGACACCACATCAACTCTCCTCGGTAACAGTATCAACAGAGGACATAATAGCAGCCATCGACAAGATTGGACCAAACTCTGCGGCAGGACCAGACGGCTTTCATGCCCAACTGCTAAAAAACTGCAAACATCAGCTAGCCTTGCCTCTAAAACTGCTGTGGAGCAAGTCCCTCCAAACTGGATATGTACCACAATCCCTAAAAGAAGGTACTGTCACACCAATACACAAAGGGGGCAGTAAAGGCATAGCCAAAAATTACAGACCAGTGGTGCTGACGTCACATCTTATTAAAATCATAGAAAGAACAATACGAGCTAAGATGGTCAGCCACCTGGAAGATAACGAGGCATTCAACGAGGGTCAACATGGCTTTAGACAAGGCCGCTCCTGCCTTTCACAACTACTATCACACTACGACAAAATCCTACAGGATATTCAAGACGGAGAAAATGTAGACGTCATATATCTAGATTTCGCCAAAGCTTTTGACAAGGTGGACCATGGGATCCTTCTACATAAACTCAAATCACTGGGAATAGGGGGAGACCTTGGAAGATGGCTCCACAGCTTCATCACCAACAGAAAACAAAGAGTGACGGTTCAAGGAAGCCTATCAGAAGCAGGTGGGGTCATCAGCGGAGTACCACAAGGATCAGTACTGGGACCTCTCCTATTCCTCATCATGATAGGAGACATCGACAGGGACCTGGAACACTCAACAGCCTCATCGTTTGCAGACGACACCAGACTCATGAAGAAAATCACCTCACAACATGATGCACAGCTACTACAACAAGACTTGGACAAAATCCTGAAGTGGGCAGAAGAAAACAACATGGCCCTAAACGGAGACAAGTTCGAGCTTCTAAGGTACGGGAACAAGAGCACTACAAAACGACACCAACTACAAAAGTGGACAGCAAGAAATTACCGCCAAAGACACAGTGAAGGACTTGGGAGTAAATATGAGCAGTGACGCCACTTTTTCCCAGCATATTACCAAAGCCACAACAACAGCAAAACAAATAGCAGGCTGGATCCTGAGAACCTTCCACACAAGAAATGCGAGGTGTATGTTAACACTGTGGAAGTCACTGGTCCTACCACGACTGGAGTACTGCTCTCAGCTCTGGTCTCCCCAAAAAGTAGGAGAAATAACAGAAATCGAAGCCACCCAGAGGACATTCACCAGTAAAATCCATGGGTTTCAACACTTTAACTACTGGGAGAGACTCAAGGAGCTGCAGCTGTACTCACTTCAAAGACGTAGGGAGAGATACATCATCATCTACGTCTGGAAGATTTTGGAAAAAAAGGTACCAAATCCAAACATCCAAGAGACTCAACACCAAAGGCGAGGGAGGCTGTGCTATGTGAGGACTACGCCGGGATCAACACAAAAAATCAAATCCCTGATCCATCACAGCTTTACATACAATGGAACCAGACTGTTCAACTGTATACCAGCCCCTCTCAGGAACATGACCGGGGTGTCTCCAGACACCTTCAAGAAACACTTGGACATGTGGCTGGCCAAAATACCGGACCGGCCACCAACACCAGGATACCCCAGCACCAACTCCAACCGACTTCTAGAATGGAGAGTGGAAGAAAGGGAGCTGCCTGGTCGCAGTGGAGCCCCAGCTCAACTGTGTCACTAACGGACGGAATACAACAAAGTGTAACAAAGTGTAAGTGTAACATTACCCAAGTTAAACCTGTAGAAAAACAGGGCATAACAATTTCTCTACCAAAAAGTGTGCGAATATATCTCGACGATTATATACAGTATATATATATATATATATATATATATATATATATATATATATATACTGTATATATATTCTATTTGTAAATACTGTATAAGTTTTTAAAGCTTGATCGAGGTCTAGGAAGCAAACGAATGTTTAGTTGTGTGTGTGGTTACAGGTATAATGACACATTATGACTCTATGCTATACACCTCAGACCTTCACCCTCAATACTTACACTTTCTATTAACGTTCTCTCCTAGCTCAGATGTGGCGGAGGGGAGTAAGTTCGCACCACTATAGTTCAATTCCTTCCTATAGTCAGTCTCTCTCTCTCTCTCTATATATATATATATATATATATATATATATATATATATATATATATATATATATATATATATATAATTATCTTTGGTTTCTATGGGTAATGTTATCGTTTTACACTACATAAGACATACAGTAATTCTCAAGCATGTGTTTGTACGAAATTATGGCTTCACTTGAATGCGAAATGCAAACTGCATTTCATTGAAGATAATATATATTTGTTGTAATGCGTAGGCTACTGGAACTAATTATATTATTCTGAAATTATGTATATTGTTTATGTTTGGACCGAAAATAGTTAGCTCATCATTTCATTGATGTAACATCTTAAATAATCGGTTATGTCTCATGGTTCACATTGAGTTAATAGTTGATTTTCAAACTGAAGTTTTTTAATGACCGATAACAACTTCACTAAGTCAACTTTCTCTCTGTATATACTGTAGATAGACAATGCTTCTTACCACTCCAAACTAAAACTTATATGTATATGCATGTAGAACTTAATAACATGCTCTCCTTTGAAGCTCATGTGTCGAGTATGCATATAACATCAAGAACATAACATTTGTTCTGGGAGTCATGACACAGTATATTTCCATAGCATTAAAAAAAAAAAAACGTGAGCCTGCAGCAAGGCAGATACCTACCAAACCCACTTATCCATATATTTATAAAACTTATATCAAGAAGATATCAATCGCAGAAATATGGTTTAGAGAGGTGCATGACACGAGTTTTGACGGTGACTGTACCAGTCAAAACTAGTTTCTCCAGTTGACGTAAAAAGTGGTAGGAAGCAACTGTGGCCCGATCCAGCCTCCCTCTCCAGGACCCCAGCCACTGTCTAACATTATAGTAGACCAGTGTACGTGTTGAGGCGAAGGGAGGAGGTGCGTCGAGGCTCCGGCTATACAGTGTTTACTCGTGAGGGCACATATCGCCTTTAGATTTTGTTTATATATTTTGTTACAAACCCGGTGGACAGTGGATTCAGTGGTCTCCCTTCAGAGCTGGACACGCTTATATACTACCGATACTTAAGTATCGTCATAAAAACAGTGGAAATACCTGAGCTTAGTTTCACCTGAGTGTGGTAAGTTGTCCTTTCACCTGTGTTGTCATGTATACCTGTGATATTTTAGTCGGAAGGATGATTGATGTCGACCTTTCCAGTTTGAGGATTTAATTTTGCATATCTTGACTCTTCAATTAATTATATTTGTTTTTCTTTAAGTAGGCTATTGGCTACGAACGTAACAAGTTTAAGGCAATCCTTTTCTTATCGAACTTGTCTTGGTAGATCTATAAGAGAGAACATGTGATAATTTACGCGTTCAATACACAGTTTAGGAAGGATCATTAAGTATCAATGGGGTAAACATGTTCTATATATCGTAATTAATCCTTTGAGTCCAGTTATTGTTTCCTAACCTATATAAAATCGTCTAGTGATCGCCATAATACAGTGAAAAGTGTCTTCTAATACAGAAAGAACTAGTACAAGGATGGTACAGTCACTCATAAACATTCTTGGCCCTCACATGTTTTCAATAACCCTGTCTAAGCCAGGGGGGGTGGTCTTTTTATTTGATTATGTTTCACCCCATTAGTTTGGCGAGTATGAGATACTTATATAGCTCTTCCAAAAATGCCGATACTTGAATTTCGGTAAAACGTCTTATAATGGGCAAAGGCTTTAAGGAGGGATGGCCCAAACAGACCACCCTCAGATAAAATAGGCTTAAGAGGTCAGGTCAGGTGAAAGCATTGAGGGATAAGCCTTTACATCGGCTCCTCGTATCTACATTCTACTTTTCCTATTCCACTAACTTGTATGGGTGACTGAAACCGGAAACCGAAGTATATATAAATAGACTCCAGAAAGCTACTGCCAGTCCGTTTGTTTTCGGTAAATTGTCATGGCTCGTCCGTCATTACTAGGGTATTACTAAGGCTTGGTAGGGAAATATTTGGTTAAAGGGGAGATGGGCAATTTGTCTAGACCCCCTTCTCCCTCATGTTTAGCCCCATTAATTTTTAGATATTACGACGTTTGTCCCATTAGATTGTCGATATTAAGACCGTTCACCTAATTTTGTTGTCAATATTGAGACCTTTCGTGCTATTTATCGATATTTTTTTCTTGGCGAACGATAGTGAGCCTGAAATTTTGGAAGAACCTGCCTTTGGCCAGATTTTTTTTCTACCGAAAAATGTACAAATAAACCTACAAAAGGGATCTAATTTATGTATTTTTAAGTTTGATGGAGGTCTAGGGAGGAAACTATCTTTAAGTTTGATGGAGGTCTAGGGAGGAAACTATCTTTTTTTATAATAAATATATAAGAACATAAGAAAATGGGAGTCTGCAGAAAGCCGATTGGCCTAAGCAAGGCAGATCCCTGTCCCACACAACCCCAATTACAAAGCCCAATTATAGGCTCAACACTCTAATACCCTGAGGATCATCTTACCAAAACGGTTAGAGATTAACGCAGGATTACGGGGGTCTGCAGAGCGCTGATTGGCCCAACCCTGCTGATCCCCCTTCACACCCAACCCTTCTCGTCCATATGCTTATCCAATTTTATCTTAAAGCCCCCTATCGTTTTTAATCCCACTATAGCACTTGGTAGTCCATTCCACCCATCTACAACTCTGTTACCAAACCAATATTTGCCTATATCTTTTCTGAAACGAAATTTATCTAATTTGAAACCATTGGTACGAGTTCTTTCGCTATCACTTAGCTTTAGTACATTTGTCATGTCCCCTTTGTTAATCCCACTAACCCACTTGAACACCTCTATCATATCTCCTCTAACTCTGCGTCTCTCTAACGAATGTAAACCTAATTTCTTCAACCTTTCTTTATACGGAAGATTTCTAATATTATGGATATTTTTTGTCATTCTACGTTGTACTCTCTCCAATGAATCTATGTCCATTCTGTAATAAGGACACCAAAATAGAACAGCATAATCCATATGGGGTCTCACTAATGACAAGTAAAGTTTTAAGATAACATCAGCAGTTCTGTTACTCACACTCCTAGAGATGAACCCGAGAATCCTGTTTGCCTTGTTTCGAACGCTTATACACTGTTGTCTAGGCTTCAAATCATTGCTAACAAACACACCTAGATCTTTCTCACAATTCGAGTTTTCTAATTCCACATTAGCTAGTTTATATTTAACATTTGTATGCATCTTCCCTATCTTTAATACCTTGCATTTGTCAATGTTAAACTTCATCTGCCAATTTACTGACCATTCGTGTAAGGTATCTAGATCCCTTTGGAGGCACTCTACATGTATATCTCTATCTGAATCAATTGTTCTCCCCATTTTGGTATCGTCTGCAAATTTACTTATCCTACTAGTTATACCTAAATCAAGGTCATTTATAAGAACATAAGAACATAAGAAAATGGGAGTCTGCAAAAAGCCGATCGGCCCACACAAGGCAGATCCCTGTCACACCCAACCCCAATTACATGACAACATAAGGTCATAAGATCGCGGGAAACTGCATATGGCCATGCGGCCCACATGAAGCAGCTCCCATTCACACCCAGCCCATATCACCCATATGGGAATCCAACTTATGCTTAAAGCTTTCAACTGTTTCTGAGCTAATTACTGTTCTGGGCAGTGCATTCCACATGTTAACAACTCTATTTCCAAACCAGAGCTTTCCTATATCTTTCCTAAATCTAAACTTATCTAATTTGAAACCATTTGAGCGGGTTATGTCGCCGTTCTTTAGCTTTAATACCTCATCTATATCGCCCTTATTTAAACCTTTTATCCATTTAAATACCTCTATCATGTCTCCCCTACATCTTCGTCTCTCTAGTGAGTGCAGGCCTAAGACTTTCAACCTCTCCTCATACGATAAATTTCTAATATTATGTATCTTTTTGGTCATTCTTCTTTGGACTGCCTCTAAAGGGTCGATATCCATTGCTCTCTGACCCCTGATCAGTTGCTCTCTGACCCCTGACCTGTGCGGACGTCCCCAGTGACCGCTAGTGAACCTGTTTACCCTTAGTGAGGTCCTAGTGAACTTTCATAGTGATGGCTGTTGTTGATGAGTCTGCTGTCTCCTCCCATACTCTCCAGCTTTGTCTTGCTTTGCAAGAGAGACTGGAGAGTGTGGAGCAGGAGATTCAGTGTCTCAAAGATGAAAATTTGGCCTTGAGACTAGCTATGGCGGAGAAGAAGTGTGAGGCTACCGGAAGTGTTCCCAGGGATCGTGAAGCCCCTTGGAAAGTGGTGTCAACTAGTGCAACGGCCTGCAAGCTGAAAAGGCAGCCAGTCAAGACCCACAACAACTTCAGCACCTTGGCTGATGAGAGTGATGGCGATGAAGTGGCGATCATCGAGGCAGTGAGAGGGGAGGGGGGGAAGTCTGCTGCTGTTGCTGCAACAACTGCTGCTACACGCCGACAAAAGGAAAAAGCTAAGTCTGTTTTCATTGTCGGTGATTCATTGGTTAGATACCTTGGCAGGGCAACAAACACTCAGGTTGGTAAAGTTGTCTGCGTGCCTGGTGCCGGAGTCGGGAGGGTGGCTGAGAAGATAGATGCTGTCATGGAAGTGAGTGGGGAGGACCCCATCATCTTCCTCAACGCAGGGAGCAACGACATATGGAGATGCAGGACTGAGGAGTTGCTCTCCAAGTATTAGGAAATGTTGGAGAGGATCAAGGAAAAAGGTGAGTTCCTGTGGTAAACAGTATCCTGCCTAGAAGAGGGGTAAGGAAGGAATGGTCCTCCAGGGCTATTGGTGTAAATAGCCGGCTGGAGAAGTATTGTAAGGCAAATACTATTCCATTCCTGGATAACTGGTCCCTCTTTTATGGTAAGGATGAACTGTATGCCCAGGATGGAGTACATCTCTCTCGACTAGGAGTTTCGACCTTGGCCAGCTCACTCGACAAGATTGTTGCGGGGTTTCGTTAAAAAAACCTGGGTGTGTAAGTAAAATGCTGTCTCCATATGGAGCAGGTACTTCATGTGACAAACCATAAGAACATAAGAACATAAGAAAATGGGAGTCTGCAGAAAGCCGATTGGCCTAAGCAAGGCAGATCCCTGTCCCACACAACCCCAATTCAATTACAAAGCCCAATTATAGGCTTCACACTCTAATACCCTGAGGATCATCTTACCAAAACGGTTAGAGATTAACGCAGGATTATGGAGGTCTGCAGAGCGCTGATTGGCCCAACCCGGCTGATCCCCCTTCACACCCAACCCTTCTCGTCCATATGCTTATCCAATTTTATCTTAAAGCTCCCTACAGTTTTAGATCCCACTATAGCACTTGGTAGTCCATTCCACCCATCTACAACTCTGTTACCAAACCAATACTTGCCTATATCTTTTCTGAAACGAAATTTATCTAATTTGAAACCATTGGTACGAGTTCTTTCGCTATCACTGAGCTTTAGTACATTTGCCATGTCCCCTTTGTTAATCCCACTAACCCACTTGAACACCTCTATCATATCCCCTCTAACTCTGCGTCTCTCTAACGAATGTAAACCTAATTTCTTCAACCTTTCTTCATACGAAAGATTTCTAATATTATGGATCATTTTTGTCATTCTACGCTGTACTCTCTCCAATGAATCTATGTCCATTCTGTAATAAGGACACCAAAATTGGACAGCATAATCCATGTGGGGTCTCACTAATGACAAGTAAAGTTTTAAGATAACATCAGCAGTTCTGTTACTCACACTCCTAGAGATGAACCCGAGAATCCTGTTTGCCTTATTACGAACGCTTATACACTGTTTTCTAGGCTTCAAATCATTGCTAACAAACACACCTAGATCTTTCTCGCAGTCTGAATTTTCTAATTCTAAATTAGCTAGTTTATATTTAACATTTGTTTGCATCTTCCCTATCTTTAATACCTTGCATTTGTCAATGTTAAACTTCATCTGCCAATTTACTGACCATTCCTGTAAGGTATCTAGATCCCTTTGGAGGCACTCTATATCGCTATCTGAATCAATTGATCTCCCTATTTTAGTATCGTCTGCGAATTTACTTATCCTACTAGTTATACCTAAATCTAGGTCATTTATGTATATAAGAAACAACAGGGGACCTAATACCGATCCCTGGGGGACACCACTTTTGACTGCTCCCCATTCTGACTTGGTACCATTTATGCTGACTCTCTGCTTCCTACCAATTAGCCATGACCTAATCCATCCTAACAACGCCCCACCTATTCCATGTGCCTCAACCTTTCTCATCAATCTCTCATGAGGGACTCTGTCGAAAGCTTTACTGAAATCTAAATATATAATATCATATGACTTGTCATTATCTACTGCTTCATATACCTCTGAGAAAAAACTAAGCAAATTAGTAAGGCAAGACCGGCCCTGAGTGAATCCATGCTGAGAAGAATTGATTAAGTTAAATGTTTCTAAGTGGTTTCTCATTTTCCTAGCAATAATTGACTCTAGTAGTTTACCTATGATTGAAGTGAGACTAATGGGACGGTAATTGGATGCTATTGATTTATCACCTTTTTTGAAGATCGGAACTACATTTGCAAGCTTCCAAGCTTCTGGAACTATACCTGTTTCTAATGACTTGTTAAATAGAAATGTTAATGGATAACTTAACTCATCTCTGCATTCTTTTAATACTCTAGCATATACCTCATCAGGACCAGGCGATTTCTGAGGTTTCAGTCTGTCAATTTCCTTAACCACATCATTTCTACTTATAGTAACCGTACTTAAACTATTTTCTATACTATCGCTGTATACCTTACGGACTTCTGGAAACTGTGCCAAATTTTCATTAGTGAAAACGGAAAGAAATTGACTATTTAATGTACTGCACATTTCTAAATCACTTTCTGTCAATTTTCCTATCGAAGTTTTAAGGGGACCAATTACATCTCTAACCTTGGATTTATATAGTTGGTAAAAAGCTTTAGGATTATTTTTTGAGTCATTGGCAACCTTAATTTCATAATTTCTTTTTTCTTTCCTAATATCCTTTTTTACCTCTCTTGATAGATTCTGATAGTAAGCAAGTAGGTGAATTTCGCCTTTTCTAATTTTTCTATATATTCCTCTCTTTTGTCCTAGAAGATCTAATAGTCTATTATTCATCCATTTGGGTTGGTTCTGTGTTGATCTAAATTTTCTTTTGGGGATATATTTATTTTGCGCATTGAATACTGACTTGATAAAATTATCGTATGTATCTACCAAGTTAGACGTCTCCTCCTGACTTAAGATGACAGGTGCCTGAGAAAGGATACACTCATTTGGACACCTGGATCGACTTAATTTGTTGACCATAGGGTCCGCTAACAGGGCTTCTCTTAACCCACCATAATTGGCTTTTCTGAAGTCAGGTATTAATGTTGTATTCTCTCTGGTATTACCTTTCCATTGTATATTAAAATACACAGAATTGTGATCACTATTTCCTAGGTGGTCCCCGATTTCTACACTATTTATCATATGTTCATTGTTACTGAAAACTAAATCGAGAATATTATCACCTCTAGTTGGCGTATCTATGAATTGAGATAAAAAACTATCTTGTACTACCTCAATAAACTCCTTTGAATCAGAGTCGCCTATTTGTTGCTGCCAATCTATATTAGGGAAATTAAAATCCCCCATAATGCACACGTTGCTAAGCCTTGATGCTATTTTAATTTCCTCCCATAATGATGTACCGTCATTTCTACTCATATTTGGCGGTCTATACATAACTCCAATAACTAAAGTCTCACTACCTTCGTTAACTACCTTCAGAATGGGGAGCAGTCAAAAGTGGTGTCCCCCAGGGATCTGTATTAGGTCCTCTGTTGTTTGTTATATACATAAATGACCTAGATTTAGGTATAACTAGTAGGATAAGTAAATTCGCAGACGATACTAAAATAGGGAGATCAATTGATTCAGATAGCGATATAGAGTGCCTCCAAAGGGATCTAGATACCTTACATGAATGGTCAGTAAATTGGCAGATGAAGTTTAACATTGACAAATGCAAGGTATTAAAGATAGGGAAGATGCAAACAAATGTTAAATATAAACTAGCTAATTTAGAATTAGAAAATTCAGACTGCGAGAAAGATCTAGGTGTGTTTGTTAGCAATGATTTGAAGCCTAGAAAACAGTGTATAAGCGTTCGTAATAAGGCAAACAGGATTCTCGGGTTCATCTCTAGGAGTGTGAGTAACAGAACTGCTGATGTTATCTTAAAACTTTACTTGTCATTAGTGAGACCCCATATGGATTATGCTGTCCATTTTGGTGTCCTTATTACAGAATGGACATAGATTCATTGGAGAGAGTACAGCGTAGAATGACAAAAATGATCCATAATATTAGAAATTTTTCGTATGAAGAAAGGTTGAAGAAATTAGGTTTACATTCGTTAGAGAGACGCAGAGTTAGAGGGGATATGATAGAGGTGTTCAAGTGGGTTAGTGGGATTAACAAAGGGGACATGGCAAATGTACTAAAGCTCAGTGATACCGAAAGAACTCGTACCAATGGTTTCAAATTAGATAAATTTCGTTTCAGAAAAGATATAGGCAAATATTGGTTTGGTAACAGAGTTGTAGACGGGTGGAATGGACTACCAAGTGCTATAGTGGGATCTAAAACTGTAGGGAGCTTTAAGATAAAATTGGATAAGCATATGGACGAGAAGGGTTGGGTGTGAAGGGGGATCAGCCGGGTTGGGCCAATCAGCGCTCTGCAGACCTCCATAATCCTGCGTTAATCTCTAACCGTTTTGGTAAGATGATCCTCAGGGTATTAGAGTGTGAAGCCTATAATTGGGCTTTGTAATGAATTGGGGTTGTGTGGGACAGGGATCTGCCTTGCTTAGGCCAATCGGCTTTCTGCAGACTCCCATTTTCTTATGTTCTTATGTTCTTATGTTCTTAACTTCTACCCAAACACTTTCATTTTCATTATTTACTCTAATACCTGATTTAGTACAGCTTTTTAATGAACTCCTGACAAACACTGCTATACCGCCACCCCTCTTACTTACCAGTGAGTAAAATAGAAATAATCAGTCAAGATAGTGCGGATATAGTGATGTGTAATAGTAGTATCGATAACACTACACATGTAACTGATAATAAAGATGAGAATACTGATAAAGTAGAATTTCCGTCTAGAGCTAGTAGTTCAACAGGAAATAATAAGTTAGCTAAACACAATAGAAAATTAGTTGCAAATAAAAGTAATAGGTTGAGGGTATATTATACAAATTGTAGGAGTTTATGTAACAAAATGAACGAACTTAGAGCACTCGTTAGCACAGAAAATATAGACATAATAGCGCTAACTGAAACGTGGATTAATACAGAATCTAGGCATTTTTTAGCAGAATTTGATATTCCAGGATATAGTTTGTTTAAATATGACCGAACAAGTAGGAGGGGCGGGGGTATAGCAGTGTTTGTCAGGAGTACATTAAAAAGCTGTATTAAATCAGGTATTAGACTAAATAATGATAATGAAAGTGTTTGGGTAGAGGTTAACGAAGGTAGTGAGACCATAGTTATTGGAGTTATATATAGACCGCCTAATATGAGTAGAAATGGCGGAAAATCGTTATGGGAGGAAATTAAAATAGCATCAAGGTTTAGCAATGTGTGCATTATGGGGGATTTTAATTTTCCGAACATTGATTGGCAGCACCAAATAGGCGACTCCGATTCAGTAGAGTTTATAGAGGTAGTACAAGATAGTTTTTTATTTCAATTCATAGATACGCCGACTAGAGGTATTAATATTCTTGATTTAGTTTTCAGTAACAATGAACATATGATAAATAATGTAGAGATTGGTGACCACCTAGGAAATAGCGATCATAAATCTATTTATTTTAATATACAATGGACAGGGAATGCTAAAGAGAATACGACACTTATCCCAGATTTCAGAAAAGCCGATTATGGTGGGCTAAGAAGAGACTTAAGGGTGGACCCTATTGTTAAGCGATTAAGTCAGGATATGCCAGAATTAAACTTGCCACCTACATATAACCAGTTTATTGCTTCACTCCACAATGCTCAAAATAAATATATCCCTAAAAGAAGATTTAGATCGACGCAGAACCAACCAAAATGGATGACTAATAAGCTAATAGATCTTATAGGAAAAAAGAAAGGAATATATAGAAAAATAAAGAAAGGCGAAAATCATCTACATATATACTATCAGACTCTATCAAGACAGGTTAAAAAGGAAATCGGGAAAGCAAAAAGAAATTATGAAATAAGGATAGCCAGTGACTCAAAAAATAACCCTAAAGCTTTTTACCAACTATATAAATCTTAAGTTAGAGATGTAATAGGCCCCCTAAAAACTTCAATAGGAGAAATAACAGAAAATGATTTAGAAATGTGCAGTACATTAAATAGTCAGTTTCTTTCCGTTTTCACTAATGAAAATTTGGCACAGATTCCAGAAGTCAATATGGTATATAGTGATAGTATAGGAAATATGTTAAGTACAGTTAGTATAAGTAGAAATGATGTGCTTAAGGAAATTGACAGACTGAAACCTCAAAAATCGCCTGGTCCTGACGAGGTATATGCTAGAGTATTAAAAGAATGCAGAGATGATTTAAGTAGTCCATTAGCATTTATATTTAACAAGTCATTAGAAACAGGTTTAGTTCCAGAAGCTTGGAAGCTTGCAAATGTAGTTCCGATCTTCAAAAAAGGTGATAAATCGATAGCATCCAATTACCGTCCCATTAGTCTCACATCAATCATAGGAAAGTTGCTAGAGTCTATTATTGCTAGGAAAATTAGAAGCCACTTAGTAAAATTTAACTTAATAAATTCTTCTCAGCATGGATTCACTCAGGGACGTTCGTGCCTTACTAATTTGCTTAGCTTTTTCTCAGAGGTATATGAAGCAGTAGATAGTGACAAGTCATATGATATTATATATTTAGATTTCAGTAAAGCTATCGACAGAGTCCCTCATGAGAGATTGATGAGAAAGGTTGAGGCACATGGAATAGGAGGGTCGTTGTTGGGATGGATTAGGTCATGGCTAATTGGTAGGAAACAGAGAGTCAGCATAAATGGTACCAAGTCAGACTGGGGAGCAGTCAAAAGTGGTGTCCCCCAGGGATCGGTATTAGGTCCCCTGTTGTTTCTTATATACATAAATGACCTAGATTTAGGTATAACTAGTAGGATAAGTAAATTCGCAGACGATACTAAAATGGGGAGATCAATTGATTCAGATAGCGATATAGAGTGCCTCCAAAGGGATCTAGATACCTTACATGAATGGTCAGTAAATTGGCAGATGAAGTTTAACATTGACAAATGCAAGGTATTAAAGATAGGGAAGATGCATACAAATGTTAAATATAAACTAGCTAATTTAGAATTAGAAAATTCAGACTGTGAGAAAGATCTAGGTGTGTTTGTTAGCAATGATTTGAAGCCTAGAAAACAGTGTATAAGCGTTCGTAATGAGGCAAACAGGATTCTCGGGTTCATCTCTAGGAGTGTGAGTAACAGAACTGCTGATGTTATCTTAAAACTTTACTTGTCATTAGTGAGACCCCATATGGATTATGCTGTCCAATTTTGGTGTCCTTATTACAGAATGGACATAGATTCATTGGAGAGAGTACAGCGTAGAATGACAAAAATGATCCATAATATTAGAAATCTTTCGTATGAAGAAAGGTTGAAGAAATTAGGTTTACATTCGTTAGAGAGACGCAGAGTTAGAGGGGATATGATAGAGGTGTTCAAGTGGGTTAGTGGGATTAACAAAGGGGACATGGCAAATGTACTAAAGCTCAGTGATAGCGAAAGAACTCGTACCAATGGTTTCAAATTAGATAAATTTCGTTTCAGAAAAGATATAGGCAAGTATTGGTTTGGTAACAGAGTTGTAGACGGGTGGAATGGACTACCAAGTGCTATAGTGGGATCTAAAACTGTAGGGAGCTTTAACTTATGACAAATGTACTAAAGCTCAGTGATAGCGAAAGAACTCGTACCAATGGTTTCAAATTAGATAAATTTCGTTTCAGAAAAGATATAGGCAAATATTGGTTTGGTAACAGAGTTGTAGATGGGTGGAATGGACTACCAAGTGCTATAGTGGGGTCTAAAACGGTAGGGAGCTTTAAGATAAAATTGGATAAGCATATGGACGAGAAGGGTTGGGTGTGAAGGGGGATCAGCCGGGTTGGGCCAATCAGCACTCTGCATACCCCCATAATCCTGCGTTAATCTCTAACCGTTTTGGTAAGATGATCCTCAGGGTATTAGAGTGTTGAGCCTATAATTGGGCTTTGTAATTGAACCGGGGTTGTGTGGGACAGGGATCTGCCTTGCTTAGGCCAATCGGCTTTCTGCAGACTCCCATTTTCTTATGTTCTTATGTTCTTATGAAGGCTGTTGATGATTATTTGATATTGACTGTACATTTATTAACAATGAATGTAGCCTATATGAAAAACTAATCTCAATTAAAGAAAAGTATTTGCATTGTAATATAAGTTACTAACCTGGAAATACACACAGCCACACTCAAACTTTGGTCAAACATAAATAATATATAGGCTATATATATATATATATATACATCGTACATACACCATATATATATATATATACATATATACATATATATATATATATATATATATATATATACATATATATATATATATATATATACATATATATATATATATACATACACATATATACATATATATATATATATACATATATATATATATATATATATATATATATATATATATATATATATATAGAGAGAGAGAGAGAGAGAGAGAGAGAGAGAGAGAGAGAGAGAGAAAAGTAGTGTACCGGTACATATAATAAAAATAAATCAATGGAGGGTAGGCTACATCCGTAGATTTATTCACGTTGAGTAGTTCTGGATCCCTGCAATAGATGGCGCAGAAGAAAACAATCGAAAAAGGGTAACTGGCAACGTTTAGAGGCACCTCTCCACCAATAGAATACATAGGAAGACTCCTCACTCCTATACACAATCTCTGGTGGTGAGCACGCTCACGTGTGAATCTGCAAGACCCGGGATCGAATCCCTGCCACGGCGGACATTTAGTGGGTGTGGTAGTACGTCCTAGCATGTTTCACATGCTCGCACCCAGTTGAATTTAATAGTCGACCAAAAAAACACACGTATTTATTTGCTCATTTATGTATTTGTTGTATTTTAGTTTCTTCCCTAGACCTCAAATCAAGCTAAAAAAAAATCACAAAAAAACAAGACCCTTCTTCAAGATACATTTTTAAATTTTTCGATAGAGCCTTCTTCCTTGGTGCACATCCTATTTGCCCACCAAAATTCGAATTGTATCGGTTCATAACTTTGCGAGATATCTAATTAATAATATTGGACAGGTTGGGAAAGAGGTATCCGACGTATATATATTTTTTTTTGGGGGGGATCTCTAGTCTGAAAGCTTCTGCATTAAAGTTTTCTCAAATGTTAGCCAAAATAATGTGACCAAACGTCAGCAAAGTTGGCAATATCCATGAAAAAGAACCCTGAAATAAAGACGCCAATCTAAAGTGCTCTCAGTGTTGTACAGTCGTGGTCAAGAATACTCGGACATATAATTATAAAAACAAGACGGTGAACACTAATTAGAGGTTCCAAGTAATTTTATCTTTGAGGCTTACACTTTTTATACAGTATATATATATATATATATATATATATATATATATATATATATATATATATATATAATAATAATAATACTAATCTGGAAATAAACGCTCGTGTGAACCGGCCTCAAAGCTGATATTCGAATCCACGGACTGCCACATGTGTTTGTAATATTTCATTAATCGATTTTAGGAGTAGAGTTGGTTGTTGGATAGAACATAATTATTATGTTCTATCCAACAACCAACTCTACTCCTAAAATCGATTAATGAAATTTAACACACACATGTGGCAGTCCGTGGATTCGAACCCAGGACGCTCACACCGAAAATCAACACCTTATGCATTGCGCCACGAAGACAGTTACACGAATGGTGGACACTGCCTACGATTTATTATGCAACTTCGAATCCTGCATATCATAAGAACATAAGAAAATGGGAGTCTGCAAAAAGCCGATCGGCCCACACAAGGCAGATCCCTGTCACACCCAACCCCAATTACATAACAACATAAGGTCATAAGATCGCGGGAGACTGCATATGGCCATGCGGCCCACATGAAGCAGCTCCCATTCACACCCAGCCCATATCACCCATATGGGAATCCAACTTATGCTTAAAGCTTTCAACTGTTTCTGAGCTAATTACTGTTCTGGTCAGTGCATTCCACATGTTAACAACTCTATTTCCAAACCAGTGCTTTCCTATATCTTTCCTAAATCTAAACTTATCTAACTTGAAACCATTTGAGCGGGTTATGTCGCCGTTCTTTAGCTTTAATACCTCATCTATATCGCCCTTATTTAAACCTTTTATCCATTTAAATACCTCTATCATGTCTCCCCTACATCTTCGTCTCTCTAGTGAGTGCAGGCCTAAGACTTTCAACCTCTCCTCATACGATAAATTTCTAATATTATGTATCTTTTTGGTCATTCTTCTTTGGACTGCCTCTAAAGGGTCGATATCCATTCTATAATAAGGGCACCAAAATTGAACAGCATAGTCTAAATGGGGTCTTACTAGAGCTAAGTATAGTTTTAAGAAAACTTCAACAGTCCTGTTGCTAACACTCCTAGATATGAATCCTAGAATTCTATTTGCCCTATTCCTAACACTTATACACTGTTTTCTGGGTTTCAGATCATTACTAATGAGCACCCCCAGATCCTTCTCACACTCTGAGTTATCCAATTCTACATTGTCTAGTTTGTATTTAGCATCTAAATTACGATTTCCAATCCTTAATACCTTACATTTGTCTATATTGAAACTCATCTGCCAATTTATGGACCACTCGTGCAAGTGATCGAGATCATTTTGAAGACATTCCCTGACGCTAGCTGACTCTATTATCCTACCTATTTTAGTATCATCAGCAAATTTACTGATCCTACTCTCTATGCCTGAGTCAAGATCATTTATGAAGATAATGAACAGAAGGGGCCCCAAAACCGACCCTTGGGGGACCCCACTTTTAACTAATCCCCAGTCCGATTTTACACCATTTATACTAACTCTCTGTTTCCTACCAATCAGCCATGACTTAATCCACTTGAGTAGCATCCCCCCAATACCATGTCCTTCTATCTTCTTCAACAGCCTTTCATGTGGAACTTTATCAAAGGCCTTACTGAAGTCTAAGTAAACTATATCATATGACTTGTCGTTATCTACCGCTTCATAAACCTCGGAGAAAAAACTGAGTAAATTTGTTAGGCAGGATCGTCCTGGAGTGAAACCATGTTGAGAGGGATTTATTAACTTGAACATATCTAAGTGATTTCTAATTTTCCTGGCAATAATTGATTCTAGCAATTTCCCTATAATTGATGTGAGACTAATAGGACGGTAATTTGATGCTATGGACTTATCACCTTTTTTAAATATCGGAATTATATTTGCGAGCTTCCATGAATCAGGAACTAAGCCTAAAGCTAGTGAATTATTAAATAGGTGAGTTTATGGGTAACTTAATTCGTCCTTGCATTCTTTTAATACCCTAGCATACACCTCATCTGGACCTGGAGATTTCTGGGGTTTTAGTCTATCTATTTCCTTAATTACTTCGTCACTAGTGACCTGAACTGTGCTTAATATTTCGTCTATACTACCGTTAAAAACTTGGTTGACTACTGGAACTTAATATCAATCTAAGCATGTACACACATCCCAACTGCAACTCACCTAGGCTATGCATATGTGAATGGAAAGAGCAATTAATGGGGCCTTAACCAATGTAATATTTCATCACCGATATTTATGTCCTCCCATGATGCTGAAAGAGTATTCGTGGTCAGGAATACTTGAACGCCTAATAATAATACGAACTAGACGATACACACTAAGTCTTTCAGTACGGTACTAGGACGCTCTTCTACACTTTATTCAGGCTATTATTAAATAGTTTGATTCAGCTTTGGAAGGCCCTCTAAGGATTAAAGAGGTAAAGTATATCTCAAATCATCCTCTGCTATCCAAAATTCCTTCCAAATAATAAAATCGTCTATTGATAGCCAGAATAAAGGGAATAAACAAGACCAATATTGGTATTAAGAAGAAATGGGTCGTAAAATACTGAAGGGGTAAACTTGTGAATCTAAGTATGGTATGGCTCATGTACAGTCGCGCTAATAAGTGATGTCTCAGCACCAAGTATGTTTTGATCAATAATTGGTATCAGCAATATCTAAGCTTCATTTCTTCATATCGAGTGAAATATACAAACATGGTCCTACACTTACCCACCTTATTCAACATCTGACAGACATTAATACAGCACAGAGCAAGCCAAACATAATGCCAGCTGGGACATGACTTATTAGCGCGACCATAGTTTATCAAATTAGTTTGTCAGGAAACCATATTTGTATTCTCCACAGAAGATCATTAACACCTAAAGAGCGGCCTAGGCGGTATATAATATGTAGCCACCAGCGGGGTGTTTTTACCCAAAATAGGGCTGTTTACGTGATCATTTTCATGCCTAAATAAGACCCAGAGCGTAAAACAAGTATCTATCCCTGAAAGGGCATAAACAGAGCTTTCCAATGACACCACAACGATCCTTGTATGACGGCTAGTTTTCTTGCAACAACCGCGCAACACGAGTGCAAAAACCATGTAATTCGGTACTTTCCCCATACATTTCACTATGTAGCGAGTGTGAGAGGGTGGAGGAGGGTGGGATTCATGTCAGTTGGTCCGCCGCGGTGGTCTGGAGCAGTCATACGCTCGCTACTCTACTGCCACCACTTGTCTCTCTCTCAGCAACATTACGTGCTGAAATTGCCACACGACCTATGTCGCGCGCCGCCACATAGTCCAAATTTATTTCACTCGACCTATGTCGCGCGCCGCCAATAAGGGGTTAAATTCCTGCCACGACTGTACAATCGGCCTAATAAGTCATGTCTCGGCTGTCATAAGAACATAAGAAAATGGGAGTCTGCAAAAAGCCGATCGGCCCACACAAGGCAGATCCCTGTCACACCCAACCCCAATTACAAGGCCCAACTCATTAATACCTTGAGTACTGACCCCACCAAAATGGTCAGAGATTAACACAAGATAACGGGGGTCTGCTGAGCACCGATTGGCCCACACCTGGTAGATCCCCCTCACACCCAACCCATCTCGTCCATATGCCTATCTAATTTGATCTTAAAGCTCCCTATCGTTCTTGATCCCACTATATCACTTGGTAGCCTATTCCACCCATCTACAACTCTGTTACCAAACCAATATTTGGCTATATCTTTTCTGAAACGAAATTTATCTGATTTATAACCATTTGTTCGAGTTCTTTCGCTATCACTGAGCTTCAGTACATTTTTCATGTCTCCTTTATTTACCCCACTGAACCACTTGAACACTTCTATCATATCCCCTCTAACTCTGCGTCTTTCTAACGAATGTAAGCCTAATTTGTTCAACCTTTCTTCATATGGTAGATTTCTAATATTATGAATAATTTTTGTCATTCTTCGCTGTACTCTCTCCAAGGAATCTATATCCATTCTGTAATAAGGACACCAAAATTGGACAGCATAATCCATATGAGGTCTTACTAATGACAAGTAAAGTTTCAAGATACCATTGGCAGTTCTGTTACTCACACTCCTTGAGATGAACCCCAGAATCCTGTTTGCCTTGTTACGTACGCTTATACACTGTTTTCTAGGTTTCAAATCGTTGCTAACAAACACACCCAAATCTTTCTCGCAGTCTGAGTTTTCTAATTCAGCATTAGCTAGTTTATATTTTTCATTAGTATTCGTCTTCCCTATGTTTAATACCTCGCATTTGTAAATGTTAAAATTCATCTGCCACTTTACTGACCATTCGTGTAAGGTATCTAGATCCCTTTGGAGGCACTCTATGTCGCTATCTGAATCTATTGGTCTCCCTATTTTGGTATCGTCTGCGAATGTACTTATCCTACTAGTTATACCTAAATCAAGGTCATTTATGTATATGATAAATAACAGAGGACCCAATACAGATCCCTGGGGACACCACTCTTGACTGATCCCCACTCTGACTTAGTACCATTTATGCTGACTCTCTGCTTCCTACCAATTAGCCATGACCTAATCCATCCTAACAACGCCCCACCTATTCCATGCGCCTCAACCTTTCTCATCAATCTCTCATGAGGGACTCTGTCGAAAGCTTTACTGAAATCTAAATATATAATATCATATGATTTGTCATTATCGACTGCTTCATATACCTCTGAGAAAAAGCTAAACAAATTAGTAAGGCAAGAACGTCCCTGAGTGAATCCATGCTGAGAAGAATTTATTAAGTTAAATTTGTATAGTGACGCTTAGCTCCGCCTCAATTATAATCTCTTAATGTTGCTATTCAGTGTTCTTAAAGGGAGGTATTTAGTTTGTTCCCTAGACCTCTATCAAGCTTAAAATTGCACCCCCTGAGTCCCTTTCAAGATAAATTTGTAAATTTTTCGGTAGAAAAATGTCCCGGCCGAAGGCCGATTCCTCTTAAATTACAGGGTCGCTATCGCTCGCCAGGATAAAATCGACACCTGAATTGCACGAAAGGTCTTAATATGGGGTGAAAGTTCTTAAAATCGCTAAACTAATAGGGAAAACGTTTTATAATATCAAAAGCAATGGGGCTAAACATGAGGGAGAAAGGGGTTAAGAAAAAAATCCCTCAAGTGGAGATCTCCCCTTAAGGGAGCCCACCTCGCTTTTGTTTCTCTTTCTCTCTCCCTCTCTCTTTGGCTTGTATTCATTCGGCCCCATTCAGCCTACTGTTTTAAGACGTTTACCCCCATCCATCTGTCAATATTTTTCTGGCGAGCGGGAGCGAGTCAGCATATATATATATTTTTGTTTTGACAGCAAGTTAAATTTGTACATTTTTCGATATTTCTCCATACAATGCTGCCTCGCTATCGCTCGCCAGGAAGAAATCAACACCTGGGTGGGGATAAACGTCTTAAAACAGTTGGCTGAATGGGGCCGAATGGATACACGCCAGGGAAGGAGAGAAAAGGAGAGTAAGATAAAAAAAGCCAGTGACCCCCCTTAATGAGAGGAACTCATATAGCCTATCGTCTCATAAAACCAAACTACTGGACCGGATACCGTACTCAGAGATGCCTCAAGTAACAGCGAGGTGAGAGGAATACACGACATCATAACTACTGTACAGAACATCATATTCACGAAAACTAGAACATAAGAACATAAGAAAATGGGAGTCTTCAGAAAACCGATTGGCCCATACAAGGCAGATCCCTCTCATCCATCTCGTCCATATGTCTATCTATTTTTTTTTTATCTTGAAGCTCTTTATCGTTCTTGATCCTACTATGGCGCTATAGTCTATTCGCTGTAAGTAGGCGAGGAATCATGACCTCTAACCTTTGTAACTCAAAAAGGGCTAGAGCAAATTGGCTGTAAATTTTCACATCTATTCCTTGACTGACTCTTCCCAAATATTAGCTCGATTACTCTAGTCGTTTTTGAGTTACAGAGGTTAGAGGTCATGATTTCTCGCCTACTTACAGCGAATAGCCTATAGTAGCTTAGAGTTTCATAAGTGATACATTTCGTTGAACATAAGAACATAAGAAACCGGGAGTCTTCAGAGAGCCAATTGGCCCACACACGGTAGATCCCTTTCACACCTAACCCATTGGGTGGTAACAGAATTATAGATAATTATGTGGAATAGGCTACCTAGCGCTATAGTAGGATCAAGAACGATATAAATCTTCAAGATGAAATTAGATAGGCAGATCCCTCTCACACCTGACCCTAATTATAAGGCCTAATTATAAGTCTAGCTCACTAGCACCATTAGGACTGACCTCACCGAAACTTTACTTGCTTGAGAGTGCTATAATTGGTGGAAATCTTACACAACTAAAATTAAGCAGCTAGCAGACCAAAATTGACGAGAAAAGAAGGAGTGAAATGGAGAGAGAGAGAGAGAGGGGGGGGGGGGTTGTGTGTGTGTGTTGTGAAGGCAAGGAAGGGAGAAAGTGGGGTATAACGGGGGTGTCAGGGTCATCCTCTGGCCCTCATGTCATAAGAACATAAGAAAATGGGAGTCTGCAGAAAGCCGATTGGCCTACACAAGGCAGATCCCTGTCACACCCAACCCTAATTATCAGCCCAGCTTAAAAACACCATTAGGACTTACCTCACCGAAACGGTCAGAGGTCAGAAAAACGGGTATCTGCAGATCCCCACACCTGGGCCACACCTGACAGATCACCCTCACACCCAACCCATCTCGTCCATATGCCTATCTAATTGTATCTTAAAGCTCCCTATCGTTCTTGATCCCACTATAGCACTTGGTAGCCTATTCCACCTATCTACAACTCTGTTACCAAACCAATATTTGCCTATATCTTTCTTGAAACGAAATTTATCTAATTTGAAACCATTTGTACGAGTTCTTTCGCTATCACTGAGCTATAGTACATTTGTCATGTCACCTTTATTAATTCCACTAACCCACTTGAATACCTCTATCATGTCCCCTCTAACTCTGCGTCTATCTAACGAATGTAAGCCTAATTTCTTCAACCTTTCTTTATACGGAAGATTTCTAATATTATGGATAATTTTTGTCATTCTACGTTGTACTCTCTCCAATGAATCTATGTCCATTTTGTAATAAGGACACCAAAATTGAACAGCATAATCCATATGGGGTCTCACTAATGACAAGTAAAGTTTTAAGATAACATCAGCAGTTCTGTTACTCACACTCCTAGAGATGAACCCGAGAATCCTTTTTGCCTTGTTTCGAACGCTTATACACTGTTTTCTAGGCTTCAAATCATTGCTAACAAACACACCTAGATCTTTCTCACAATTCGAGTTTTCTAATTCCATATTAGCTAGTTTATATTTAACATTTGTATGCATCTTCCCCTATCTTTAATACATAAGAACATAAGAACATAAGAAAATGGGAGTCTGCAGAAAGCCGATTGGCCTAAGCAAGGCAGATCCCTGTCCCACACAACCCCAATTACAAAGCCCAATTATAGGCTCAACACTCTAATACCCTGAGGATCATCTTACCAAACCGGTTAGAGATTAACGCAGGATTACGGGGTCTGCAGAGCGCTGATTGGCCCAACCCGGCTGATCCCCATTCACACCCAACCCTTCTCGTCCATATGCTTATCCAATTTTTTCTTAAAGCTCCCTATCGTTCTTGATCCCACTATATCACTTGGTAGCCTATTCCACCCATCTACAACTCTGTTACCAAACCAATATTTGCCTATATCTTTTCTGAAACGAAATTTATCTAATTTGAAACCATTGGTACGAGTTCTTTCGCTATCACTGAGCTTTAGTACATTTGTCATGTCCCCTTTGTTAATCCCACTAACCCACTTGAACACCTCTATCATATCCCCTCTAACTCTGCGTCTCTCTAATGAATGTAAACCTAATTTCTTCAACCTTTCTTCATACGGAAAATTTCTAATATTATGGATCATTTTTGTCATTCTACGCTGAATTCTCTCCAATGAATCTATGTCCATTCTGTAGTAAGGACACCAAAATTGGACAGCATAATCCATATGGGGTCTCACTAATGACAAGTAAAGTTTTAAGATAACATCAGCAGTTCTGTTACTCACACTCCTAGAGATGAACCCGAGAATCCTGTTTGCCTTATTACGAACGCTTATACACTGTTTTCTAGGCTTCAAATCATTGCTAACAAACACACCTAGATCTTTCTCGCAGTCTGAATTTTCTAATTCTAAATTAGCTAGTTTATATTTAACATTTGTTTGCATCTTCCCTATCTTTAATACCTTGCATTTGTCAATGTTAAACTTCATCTGCCAATTTACTGACCATTCATGTAAGGTATCTAGATCCCTTTGGAGGCACTCTATATCGCTATCTGAATCAATTGATCTCCCCATTTTAGTATCGTCTGCGAATTTACTTATCCTACTAGTTATACCTAAATCTAGGTCATTTATGTATATAAGAAACAACAGGGGACCTAATACCGATCCCTGGGGGACACCACTTTTGACTGCTCCCCACTCTGACTTGGTACCATTTATGCTGACTCTCTGTTTCCTACCAATTAGCCATGACCTAATCCATCCCAACAACGACCCTCCTATTCCATGTGCCTCAACCTTTCTCATCAATCTCTCATGAGGGACTCTGTCGAAAGCTTTACTATCTATCTATCTATCTATTGCCTGACGCCGTGATCCCCGAAGGGGTGGCCACGAACGAACCGCCCCCATGCACCTCTGTCCCCAGTCAGTCGACACCCCTCCCCCCAACCAGCACCGCCTTCGTTCATGTAGTTCCTCACTCCATCCTTCCACCTCATATTCGGTCTACCTCTCCCCCTCTGTCCCTCCACCTCGCTCTCGTACACCCTCTTAGTCATTCTCTCGCTTTCCATACGTTCCATATGGCCGAACCATCTCAAGTTGTTCCTTTTCACACTTTCCAGCACATCTACCTCCACACCACACCTCCTTCTTACTTCCTCATTAGTCTGTCTATCCCTCCATGTAACTCCGCACGCACTCCTTAAGTAATTCATTTCCACTGCTCTCACTCTTGGTCTGAGTCTCTCAACCAACGTCCATGCTTCGCTTCCGTAAGTCAGTGTCGGGATTACCACACTGTCATGCAAGGACTTCTTCACTTCCATACTGACCACCCTATTTCTTGTTACTGCTTTTAGCGTTCCTACAACCCTCTTCCCCTGTTGTACCCTCTCCTTTACTGAAATCTAAATATATAATATCATATGACTTGTCACTATCTACTGCTTCATATACCTCTGAGAAAAAGCTAAGCAAATTAGTAAGGCAAGAACGTCCCTGAGTGAATCCATGCTGAGAAAAATTTATTAATTAAATGTATCTAAGTGGTTTCTAATTTTACTAGCAATAATTGACTCTAGTAGCTTTCCTATGATTGATGTAAGACTAATGGGACGGTAATTGGATGCTATTGATTTGTCACCTTATTTGAAGATCGGAACTACGTTTGCAAGCTTCCAAGCTTCTGGAACTATACCTGTCTCTAATGACTTGTTAAATAGAAATGTTAATGGGTAACTTAACTCATCCCTACATTCTTTTAATACTCTAGCATATACCTCATCAGGACCAGGCGATTTATGAGGTTTCAGTCTGTCAATTTTCTTAAGCACATAATTTCTACTTATAGTAACCGTACTTAACCTATTTTCTATACTATCGCTATATACCTACTTAACCTATTTTCTATACTATCGCTATATACCTTACGGACTTATGGAAACTGTGCCAAATTTTCATTAGTGAAAACGGAAAGAAATTGACTATTTAATGTACTGCACATTTCTAAATAATTTTCTGTCATTTCTCCTATCGAAGTTTTAAGGGGACCAATTACATCTCTAACCTTGGATTTATATAGTTGGTAAAAAGCTTTAGGATTATTTTTTGAGTCATTGGCAACCTTAATTTCATAATTTCCTTTTTCTTTCCTAATATCCTTTTTTACCTGTCTTGATAGATTCTGATATTAAGCAAGTAGGTGAATTTCGCCTTTCTTAATTTTTCTATATATTCCTCTCTTTTGTCCTAGAAGATCTAATAGTCTATTGTTCATCCATTTGGGTTGGTTCTGTGTTGATCTAAATTTTATTTTGGGGATATATTTATTTTGTGCATTGAATACTGACTCTATAAAATTATCGTATGTATCTACCAAGGTTGACGTCTCTTCCTGACTTCATCTCAGGTCACCTTGAGTCCTGACCTTACCTCAATATACCCCCATCCCACGCTCCACCAACCGACCCAATCTCTTCTCTTTAAGGGGACATGGGCTGTTTTTCTGGTCACCCTTCTCCCTCATGTTTAGCCCCATTAGTTTTCAGATTTTAAGACGTTTGGCCCATTAATTTGGCGATTTTAAGACCTTTCGCCCCATTTCTTCGTCAATATTTAGACCTTTCGTGCTATTTAGGTGTCGATGTTTTCCCTGGCGAACGATAATGAGCCTGTAATGTTGGAAGAATTGGCCTTCGGCCGGGACATTTTTCTACTGAAAAATGTACAAATTAATCTAGAAGGGGGATCTAATGGATGTTTTTTTTGTTTAATTTGATGGAGGTCTAGGGAGGAAACTAGAAAAATACATTTCTAATATGAATAATTTGTTGTCATTTTTCGCTGTACTCTCTCCAACGAATCTTTGTCCATTCTATAATAAGGACACCGAAATTGGACAGCATAATCCATATGAGGTCTCACTAATGACAAGTAAAGTTTTAAGATAACATCGGCAGTTATGTTACTTACACTCCTTGAGATGAACCCTAGAATCCTGTTTGCCTTGTTGCGAACGCTGATACACTGTTTTCTAGGCTTCAAATCGTTGCTAACAAACACACCCAAATCTTTCTCGCAGTCTGAGTTTTCTAATTCCGTATTAGCTAGTTTATATTGTGCATTAGTATTCGTCTTCCCTATCTTTAATACCTTGCATTTGGCAATGTTAAAATTCATCTGCCAATTTACTGACCATTCGTGTAAGGTATCTAGATCCCTTTGGAGGCACTCTATGTCGCTATCTGAATCTATTGCTCTCCCTATTTTGGTATCGTCTGCGAATTTACTTATCCTACTAGTTATACCTAAATCAAGGTCATTTATGTATATGATAAATAACAGAGGACCCAATACAGATTCCTGGGGGACACCACTCTTGACTGATCCCCAATCTGACTTAGTACCATTTATGCTGACTCTCTAGTATATCTTTGCCCAAGATCAAACTAGTATATCTGTGGCCAAGATCAAACTAGTATATCTGTGGGCAAGATCAAACTAGTATATCTGTGGCCAAGATCAAACTAGTATATCTGTGGCCAAGATCAAACTAGTATATCTGTGGCCAAGATCAAACTAGTATATCTGTGGCCAAGATCAAACTAGTATATCTGTGGCCAAGATCAAACTAGTATATCTGTGCCCAAGATCAAACTAGTATATCTGTGGCCAAGATCAAACTAGTATATCTGTGCCCAAGATCAAACTAGTATCTCTGGAGGTGGGGGAGGACGAAGAGAGGCCCAACAAGATTGTCAGTCAAGAGTACCTTTGATCATTACTGTTAATTATTTGATATACCTTTCATGCTTTCTATTAGACTCTTTCTATCTTATTTATGTATATATTTATTTATTCTTAATCACCATCAAGTTAAAAAAAACAAAAAAACAAAACGCCCTTCCACCGACTCATTTCAAGCTAAATATACAGTATATAATTATATACCGGTATTTCGGTAGAAAATATTCCCCGGCTGAAGGTCAGCGTTTCCTAAAGAGTAGCTAGCTATCGCTCCCCTAGAAAGAAATCGACACATTAATGGAGCGAAAAAGATAATCCTCAGCTACAGTAATTTATTTGTATTAATTTCACTGCAACACCAAACACTTTCCAATGAAATGAATTAAAGCATGTGATTCACCGGGATTCGAACTTGGGTTACCACACACAATGGTAAGCACTCAAGCCATTAAACCATCAAGACAATATAAGTTAAACCCATATTTCTCTTTACAGTGTACCAAGAAAGAAGTTGAAAAATACCAAGCCATCAGAGATGTCCGGTAAAGATAACCCGGGCTTCCAGACAGACGGGGGTGACGAGAACAACACTGGTGACGGAGGAGGGGGTCTGCAGAACGGCTCTATGGTACTGCCGTTGGAGGACATGAACGGAAAATATAGCGATCCTTTGGTGAGTTTAAAGTTCTCAAGCATATTGGCCCATGTCGGCAAATACGTCGAACCTTTACTGAGTCTCAAACCAAAGCATAGTGAGCTTTTGAAGCCATAATGCTTTCGTGTGTCAATATGTAGAGGAAATATATTTTACAAAATAGTGAGCATAGCATGAAAGACTAAATCAGAATGCTGCATTTAAGGGGAGGTTTTTAGTGTGTTTCCTAGACTTCCATCAAGCTTGAAATTACACTCCCTTGACCCCCTGTCAAGATAATGTTCTACATTTTTCGGTAGAAAAATTTCCCGGCCGACGGCCGGTTCCTCTTAAATTACAGGCTCGCTATCGCTCGCCAGGAAAAAATCGACACCTAAATGGGACGAAAGGTCTTAAAAGTGACATAAATGGGATGAAAGTTCTTAAAATCGCCAAACTAATGGGGCGAACGTCTTAAAATCTCAAAAGCAATAGGGCTAAACATGAGGGAGAAAGGGGTAAAGAAAAAAATCCCTCAAAAATCTCCCATTAAGCGAAGTATGATGCCGTCTTTAGTCTGTGATTCGCATTTGTTCTAACCATCAAGGTCCAACGCTTCTTGGATCCTTACTCCTTGGTTGCTTTTAAATATGGTCCGTTAATTCTGACAGAACAACTCAACTAGTAGACAATTTCAACCAGAAGTTCTCAATCAGGGCCGATTCAAACAATACTATGTTAGGTTAGGAATTGGTTTAGTTGATCCTGGTTTATTGGGGTCTGGCTGATCGCTCACTTCATCAACCTATCAACTCAACAAAAAAAATAAAAAAAAAGTTACCGAGTAATAGTTGAAATCACCAAGTCCAAGAGGTATTATGACGTTATTACACACATTTAGTGTTCAAAATAAATGACAGAGTACAACATTTCTCCCACAGAATCGCGTGGTGGTGGGGGCAGAACAGGAGTACCCTCCCGAAGGAGAGTTTGGCAAGAGGTCCTCCTCCTACCAAGTGTCCCTGGTTTCCTCGGACCTAGACCCTGCGCCGCCACCGCCACCAGTAGATGGGGAACAGTACGAGGAGGAGGACGACGATGAGGATTATAGTCTCCTGTCCCTCTTGCCGTGCCACCAGGCCATCAGAGACAAAATAGATAGTGTCAAACAGGTAATTATAGTTGATTTACAGGGTTGATAAGCGCGTTAACAGATGAGGACTTTATGTTCGAGTAAAGTGATAATTGGCTTGAAATGAGGTACAAATGGCTATCGAGCCCATTCTGAAGCTTACATTTTACCAACGAGGCAATAATCAACAGGGAAAAACATTAAGTATTGTCTATGACATTGATGGGCTCTGATAAGATTTTACATGGTTACTCTGGTCCATAACTACTGTAGTCATCAACACAATTAATCTGACAAAAAATGGCTGTCATGTGGCTTCTGTTGTGTCACACATGCTGGACCAGGTAATGCTCTCATCACTTTAGCATGCTAACATTTATGGGGGATTTCCTTAATTCTTGCCATGTGCGTCCACAATTCTAAAATCCATAGCATTTCGATGTTTAGTATTTTTAGAGGATTATCCCCCATGCCTCAACCCCTCTTAATCCATGTTAGCTGTTGGAATAAATATATGAAGGGGTAATCTAGTCAGTCTAACCCAACCTAACTCAGCCTATATCATATCAACATTGTCCATGTTTATATACAGTAGATGTAGTATACCACTACAAATATAAATGATCGGATCAATACTACGTGTGAATAGGGGTATTTGCTCAAGTATACAGTATATTGATCCTTTTATATGCCCGGTTTTAATATAGTTTTGTTGTGTAGGCTTCTCTGTTCCCATTTTATGTATCTAGTTTTATTTAATATATAAATCCATTTTGCTTGGGAATAAAATGTCAGACTTATCGAGTTCTGTACAGTAAGCACACATGTTAGTTGCACCAGGTAAATCAATGTGATCAACATTATATTTTTAGTTTATGTCAATATACCGATTTATCTCTGTACAAAATGTACATTATGGTGGGTAAACAATGTCACGTTCAGTTACTCATTAATGTTCTTGTATGCATGTATGTATGTATGTATCTATGTATATACTCTGGCATCTTCCCCAGTTTTCCTTTTTTTATGGGGATGGCCGACTCGAGACAGAGCCTGGAATATTTATTTGTATTGTCGTATTTTGTTTAAGATAATTATGCAGTAATGTACTGAGAGCACGAATGTATCAAGACATGTGAATACTACGTCTGGCTAACAAAGGCTAAGCATGTAAAATAGATTCATCATCATCATCTCCGACGTCTTGTTTCCCCCTGGGAAACCCCCGCTAGAGGATGGCCATGACAAACGTTGCCAGGCTACTTTGTCAAGAGATGCCGGATATACTGGATATCAATCTAATCATGTACGGTCGAGGTTAATAAGTGTTGTCAGATATTTCACAAAGTTTGGGACACTGACTAATACTCTGAGGGATAAGCACTTTTCCCAGTAACTATAAAGATACCAATAACACTTGTTGGAATCTATGACAACACTTAATACCCCCGATTGTACTTGGACCCAACTGTACTATGCATAGCGTAATGTTTATGGGAAGAACAATGCAAGGGGCACAGATCCAACCTCGCAATTACTTGTTCCAGTACCTAAAGAGAGTAATTATCATCGTTCTTAACACGAATAACCTCAAAATGTAATCAATGAAAACACGTGATCCTCCCCGGCTACGAACTCAGGACACCACATACAGAATGTTTATTTTATTTTCTGTACAACCTCGTGCGAAATATATTAAACAATGCCTCTGAAAAAATCAGTACACTTCGAACAAATCCGAAAAATGTTTGATTTAGATTATAATTGTCGTAATCTGCTTTTTGAAATTGGAAGTGACTACATATAAAATATACAAGGACAGTTTTTTTCGGCATATCATTTAATAAAATTATAATAATAATAATAATTTAAACTACAACTCTTTTCCTATACTTCATAAGGGTCAACTTACATCATTTTTCTTATTTATTTGCCGCCTTTCAAGTATAACACACAGTTTCTTATAAATAAATCGGTCTTTAATGTGTGTGTGTGTGTGTGCTTATGATGTCTGGATTGGCTACTGACTTCCTGTTTGATAGTTCCAGGGTATTGGCAGCAGTAAGTTGTGGTGGCGACGACTGGGTCTGTCTGTCCTCGCAGCGCTGTACACTGCCTACTTCATAGCTGTCCTCGTCATCCACCGAGAACTACAGGTATGTCTCTCTCTCTCTCTCTCTCTCTCTCTCCTGTCACGGACATTAGTTCCAGGGCAGTAGTTCCCTTTCCAATGTTCCCTTACCCACTCTAAACCACTGTTTGGATACTTGACCCTCAGTGTTTTGGAGGACAAGCAGCCTAGTGGGACCTGTTGTTGCTTGATTTTCTGTGTACTCTCTCTCTCTTACATAAAAAACTATCCTTGTCATCCACACAGAATAACAAGGACAGGTACGTCTCTCCCGCTCTCTCTCATTTCTGTACTGTATGTCTAATTTGTTTTCTCTCTCTCTCTCTCTCTCTCTCTCTCTCTCTCTCTCTCTCTCTCTCTCTCTCTCTCTCACACACACAGCTGCTGTGCATACATATTTGCAGGGGTAAGCTGGGGCGAGTCATACCAGCGTTCATCATTAATGCTCTTATTTCCTTAACCTTGAATATATGCTCTCTCTCTCTTTCGCACACACAGATTTTCGCCCACTCTCTCACTTATTGGATATCTTTCACTCTATATATAACTCTGTCTCGCACTCCTATGCATTCTCTCACACATCTTCTCTCTTCCTATATCTATCTAATTATCATTCTGAAGCACACACGCATTTACACACACCGATTCCGAGATGTTAAAATATTTATAATTGAATATTGTCCTTCATTTTCCTCCCTTCACCCAGAAAATATGCACGTTATCTTTGTTCACACACACACACACACACACACACACACACACACACACACACACACACACACACACAGGAAGAGAGGGGTGATAAAGGCGGGAGTGACGAATCGGAGGGAGAGCCGGATTTTTCCGGTTTCATGAAAACATGGACGGCAGAGGACACTGGAAAATGTTGCTACATGCTATTGAACAAAATCAAGAACTTGGAGGACCGAGTGACCGGCTTGGAGATAGTTAAGAAGGAAATTGTTACAGAGAATGGTGAGTTGAAGAACAGGTTGGAGTTAGTGGAGAGAGAAAAGGCAGTGATAAT
Source organism: Paralithodes platypus (assembly GCA_032716605.1). Taxonomy (NCBI): domain Eukaryota; kingdom Metazoa; phylum Arthropoda; class Malacostraca; order Decapoda; family Lithodidae; genus Paralithodes; species Paralithodes platypus. Next base: position 42,138,049 of record CM064552.1, on the reverse strand, counting down.
GAATAGGCTAGACGCCAGTATCTCTGAAGGTAAAAATGCTTGGGGCATGACTAGAGACCAAGTGGTAAAAGATTTAGACAGTGTAAGGACGGCAAACATTGACGAATTCAGGAAGATAATGGATGAACAGAAACAGCAAGATGTTAAGATAAAGGACCAGGTAAAATGAATGGTTAAGCAAGGCATCCACGAAAACTCTCAGGCCATCCAGGAAGAAAGTCGTAGGGCTAACTGCCTCATAATATCAGGGGTGGCAGAAAAGTAGGAACTAGACTGGACAAAACGAAGAGAGAAGGATGAAGGTCGCATCAACAAGATTCTGGAATCTATTAAGGATGAGGAGGACACCTGGAAGGAGGAAATATCAGACATGTTTATGCTGGGAAAATATACAAAGGAATACAATAGACTGGTAAAAATCGAATTTAAGTCAAGAAGGACATGTGATGAAATCATGGCAGTAGCAGCTAGGCTAAAAGGGTTCGAGGGTAAGGACACAATCTACATCAGGCGAGACATAACAGAAGAAGAGAGAAAGAAGGAGGCTGAACTAAGGAAAACCGCCAAAGAGGAAAATAGAAAGAGGACAACAAGAAAATAATAAGCTTTTTTTACGGAGTAAGAAAGGGGAAGATTATGAAACTTCCGGTAAAGAGAAACTAAAAGAAAAAGAGGGTAGGGAACAGACCGCCGCAGATAAGGTACTTGAAGCAGGTAATGGGGGACTAGAAAGTATAAGGATTCTATATAGCAATGTCGATGGGCTAATCTCTAAGAAATTAGAACTAACAGAGTTACTCAATACTAAGAAACCAGAAATAGTATGTCTCACTGAGACAAAACTAAGAGAGGAACTTGATATAAATCTGCTAGGATGGTCTGAATACAGGATTTGGAGGAGGGACAGAAAATTTAGACATGGAGGTGGAGTGTGCATCCTTACTAGGAAAGATTTGATTGTGTCAGAGATAAAACTAGAAACTTCAACAGCAGAAGTTTTAGCACTAGAAATTGGTGGAAACGAAAAAATAGTGGTGATAGTAGCGTATGTACCTCCCAAGACGAAGACATGGAGTAAGGAGGAGCATAGCCTAATGCGTAAGGAAACAATTAGTGTGCTAGGAAATATCTTGGCTTCAAAGGATGAAATAGTCATGTGTGGGGACTTTAACTGCAAGGAAGTGAATTGGGAAGAACTTGAACCCGGAACAGGAGAGGAAAGTTGGGGCTATGAATTTTTAAGTATGGCCATGGCAAATTCTATATACCAACATGTAAAAGAGTCAACAAGAGTAAGGGGAAGTGATCAACCAGCTAGATTGGACCTTCTCTTCACAAGAAGGGAGGAGGTTCAAACTATTCAGTACCTATGCCCACTAGGAAAAAGCGACCATGCAGTTCTCGACATAGACCTACTATTGAAGCATAATCTACCCAAGGAAAGGGAAAAGCACAAGGAAAATCACTGGATGTATTCCAGAACCGATTTCGCAGGACTACGGGATTTTTTCAAGTCACAAAATTGGGATCAGGTGTTATCTGAAAGTGAGGTAGACAAAAAACTCAAGGCATTCATGGAGATCTATGATACTGGTATAAAAACTTTTGTCCCAAAGTACATTAATAACAGAAAAAATGAAATCGCAAAGAATGGTTTAACCGCGAATGTAGGCAAACACAGGAAGCAAAAAACAAAGCCTGGAAAAAGATGAGAATCTGGGATTCGGAAGATAACAGGCAAAAGTATAAAGAGGAGAGAAACAAATACACAGAAATGAGGAGGTCAGAGGCAAACCATGAGAAAGGGATAGTGGAGAACTATGAAAAGAATCCAAAAATGTTTTTCAAGTTTGTAAACGGCAAAAGGAAGATAAAAGCCACAATCGTAAAGATTAAAAGTGGAAACAGAATCATAGAAGAGGATACAGAAATTGCGGAAGAACTAAATAGAAATTTTGCATCAGTATTTACAAAAGAAGGAGAATTCATTGCACCAGAAACCAATGAGATAGGTACAGAGGAAATGCCGGAAGTCACATTTAACAGAGCAGAGCTCATAGACATAATGAGTAAGGTGGATCCAAACAAAGCCACCGGACCGGACGGAGTATCAGGCTGGATTATTAAAGAAAATGCCAAGGAACTGAGTATACCATTATATGATATAATGACCAAATCATTGGACACGGGGATAGTACCTACAAAATGGAAAAGAGCAAACATTATTCCCATATTTAAGGGAGGAAGCAGAGATAAACCACTGAACTATAGACCTGTATCACTATTGAGCATCCTCATGAAGATTCTGGAAGGATTAATAAGGGACAAATGGGTGAACTACCTGGAATCCAAAAGATTAATTACTGACCGACAATTTGGATTCAGAGGAGGCAGATCATGTGTAAGCAACTTGTTGAGTTTTTACTCTAGAGTAATAGACACAGTGGACAAGAGGGAAGGAGGGGTAGACTGTGCCTACCTAGACTTTAAAAAGGCATTTGACAAAGTTCCACACAAGAGATTGCTGTGGAAATGAAAACATGAGGGAAATGTAGGAGACAAACTGCTGAAATGGATGGAGATCTACCTTAGCGGAAGACAGATGAGAACAACAGTAAGGGGGAAATCGTCAAACTGGACTCAAATTACGAGTGGAGCACCACAAGGATCTGTCCTAGCCCCAATCATGTTTCTTAATATTTGTAAATGACTTACCTGAGGGACTAACAAGCTACATGAGCATGTTTGCGGACAATGCTAAGCTGCTTAAAACGATCAGAACCCAGGAGGATTGCCTTGAACTCCAAGCAGATTTGCAAAAGATCCATGAATGGAGCATCAATTGGAATATGGAGTTCAATGCAGGGAAATGTAAGACTCTAGAAATGGGTAAAAGCAAGTACAGACCTAGAAATGATTATAAACTAGGAAACGAAGTGATTCCCAAAGCAGAAAAAGAAAAAGACTTGGGGATAGAATTTAAGGATAACATGTCTCCAGAAAGCCACGTAAATAAGATAGTGAGAGAATCACTAGCACTATTGGCAAATATCAGGATGTCTTTCAATTATCTTAATGAAAACACCATGAAACAAATAATAACGGCAATAATAAGACCCAGGATGGAATATGCATCTGTAGTGTGGTCCCCTCACATGAAGAAACATATCCACAAAATTGAGAGGGTACAGAGAGCAGCTACGAGGATGATCCCAGGTTTGGAAAATTTGGAATACCAAGAGAGGCTCGAGAGATTGAATCTACCTACACTGGAACAGAGAAGGAATCGAGGACAGCAAATTCAGATATACAAATGTGTTAGAGGTATTGACAAAATCGACCAAGAAAACTTCATAGAGAGGGATGGAGGTGAGAGAACAAGAGGTCACAGCTACAAACTGAAAGTGCCTAATAGTAAATCTGATCTGAAAAGTAAAAGATTTCCTACCAACTCGATTAGTGGGTGGAACAAATTGCCAGCCGAAGTAGTGTCTGCACCATCAGTGCATAGTTTCAAAGCACGGTATGACAAACATATCTTAGGAGGCGGGAATTAACGAGCATGCTCACTCCCGCAAATACAACTAGTGTAAGTACACACACACACACACACACACACACATGTCGACTCAGAGGGGTAGTATATAATTGATTGTATATTTATCTTCACCCATATCACCATAGCATACGATACCGGTACTAAATAACTTTCTCTCTCCACACACCGATTCCGAAAGATATGTATATTTATGATTGAATATTACCCAAAGCATACGGAACTTTCGGTCACATCCTCTCTCTACCACACACACCCACATCCACCCACACACACCCACACACCGACTCCGATAAATACAAATTTATGTAACATATGATTGAATACTACCTTCCCAATATAGCGAAATTACACGGGCCGATGAACTCTCTCTCTCTCTCTCTCTCTCTCTCTCTTTCTCTCTCTCTTTCTCTCTCTCTCTCTCTCTCAGTACCAACCCCTCGCCCACGTTCTAACCACTCCTCTCCCCGACCTGTACGCAGAGACCCGCCACCACAGGTTTCTGGATTTACACCAGTGAGGAACGGTGCACGGCCAACGCAGAAAAGGTCTCATCTACCAGTCACAAAGATTTGAGATATTGGTAGAGATGGAAGACGAACCAGAAGAGACCAGGCTCGTTGGGGATTCCATCCTACGAGGACAGGTCGAAGAGTTCTGCGACAGAGTCCCAAATCGACGAAAAAGATTTTGCATCCCAGGAGCTGGACTGGACTGTGGAAGCCTTCGAAGATACCACAAAAGATGCAAATGAAAATACTCTTTTTGTCATCCATGCTGGTTCAAATAACGTCATGCGCACCAGATCCGAAGAGTTGATGGAGAAATATCGCAAGATGATCCAGCACTACAAAAACAAGTCAAGGAATATCATCATCTCAGGCATTCTCCCCAAGATCGACGCACCTGACAAATTCTACGACAAGGCCTTCAGCACAAATAGCCGACTAAAATATTTGTGTCTGAGGGAAGAAGTTGAATTCATCAACCTCTGGGACAACTTCTACAACCAGCCTACTCTGTTCCGCAAGGATGGCACTCATCTGTGGGTTCAGCACGGATGGGTCGTCTCCTACACGAAGCAGTCCGCAGCCATGGATCAAAAAACGCCATCCGAGAAGAAGCAGCAGTGACATAAATCATCCAACGCCAAGCAAAAAACAGAGGCAACCGAGGACCACCAGCGATAAGGACCGAAGACAGCGAGGACCGAGGACAGCCATGAACATAAATGTAGATCCGACAAGAACCAAAAATATTATTAAAGAATAATAATAATAATAATAATAATAATAGTTCTTAAAGCTAGCGCATGCTAAGCTAGCTAAGGATAGCTCAATAAGGCCGATTAGGCGTATTTCCATTGAGGTCCTGTACTACTACCCCATCCCTTTGCTCATGAGGGATGGTAACGACTCAGTGCTTGTGAAAAATCTTTAATGCGCCGAGAGTGGGCGCGAACCCGGGCCTTCTGGGTGGAAGTCCGAGACGCTAGTCACTACACCAAGCGTTCCGTGAGTTCTAAAATAACAAATTTAAAGGTTTTCTATGCAAACGCTCGTAGCATACGCAATAAATTTTCAGATTTAGAGGAGCTAGTGTTTACAGAAAATTATGATGTGATTGGCATAACAGAATCTTGGCTCAATACAGAAGATAGAGACTTTTTAGCAGAGTATTCACTTCCCGGTTATGTAATGTTTGAGAAAAGCCGAATAAATCGAAATGGAGGTGGCGTTTTACTTTATATCAAAGAAAGTCTTAACCCTACCCTCTTGTCAAAACCTCAAATTGTGAACGTCGACGCATCTTTTGTGCTAATAAAGAATAATAAAGGTACAAAAATAATACTTGCATTAATATACACACCTCCAGCTCAATCAGTGCAAACTGACCGAGAAATTTACGAACATATTGCAGATGTAAGTAACTCCCAAGATACCGTAATTTTTGGCGACTTTAATTTACCTGTGACCAAGTGGGGCGATACTCTTACTTCACACTCCGGACATGACTTGTATACGAACTTGCAAGAGAGTTCACTTTATCAATTTGTTCGAACGCCGACCCGTGGTAATAACGTTCTTGACATTGTACTTGCAACAAAAGAAGAATTAATAGAGAATTTGAATGTTGGTGATGAATTCAGTAACAGCGACCATCGTACGATAACTTTCACTTTAAAGTTTACTAGTAACGAACCAAATAGTAGCATCGAAAAAGTCCCTAATTTCAAGGAAGCAAACTTCCATAAACTTAGAGCTATGTTTAAAGAAACTGACTGGAGCTTTTTAATTAACAATAACGACATAAATACATCTTGGAAGTTATTCGAAACCACTTACCTAAAAGCAGTGAAAGACTGCACACCATCGAAAATACGGCGTCCAGGCCATAACAATAAGCCCAAATGGTGGAATAAAGATATTTCAAACTGCCTGCTTGCTAAAAAATTTGCTAATGATAGATTAAAATCCTCACAAAATGACGAAGAACGGGTGAAATTTGTAGAGCTACGACGCAAAGCCAAAAAGTTAATTAAGCAAAGTAAAAAGACCTTAGAGTTACATATTGCGAATCAAAGTAAAACAAACCCGAAAGAATTCTATAGTTATATCAGAAAGAAAAAAGTAGTTACTTCAACTGTTGGACCGTTAGTCGATAAAAATGGAGAATACATCAAAGACGAAGTACAAATGAGTAATGCCCTCAATACCTTCTTTGCATCAGTTTTTACAACAGAAGACCTCAGTGATATCCCTACACCATCGCCAATTCAGATTGATAATTCAGATGTTCTAAGCAATATCACCGTTACAGAGAGAGAAGTATTGAATTGTTTAGATAAACTCAAGGTAAATAAAACGCCTGGACCTGATACAATCTCGCCTAGAGTTCTAAAGGAAGCTAAGGATGAGCTCTCCAAACCACTGACATTACTATTCAATAAATCCTTGCAGTCTGGGACTATGCCTGATCAGTGGAAGCTAGCCAACGTAACACCGATATTCAAAAAAGGCAGCAAATCCCTACCCACTAACTATCGTCCAATTAGCTTAACCTCAGTTGTAAGTAAAATGCTAGAAACGGTCATACGAGACAGACTCGTAAATCACTTAGAGGAAAATAACATACTTAAAGATACTCAACACGGCTTTCGTAAAAAACGTTCCTGTTTAACAAACCTCTTAGACTTCTTCCACGATATCCTCAACCTCTACGATGAGAGTAAAGCTGTAGATATTATATACCTTGATTTTCAAAAGGCCTTTGACAAAGTTCCCCACTAACATTTACTGCTAAAACTAAAAGCGCATGGAATACAAGACGGTGTGTTGAAATGGATAGAAAATTGGCTCAGCGACAGAAAGCAAAGAGTAGTCATAAACGGTAAGGCATCTAAATGGGCCAATGTAAGTAGCGGGGTACCCCAGGGATCGGTACTAGGTCCAATTCTCTTTCTAATTTACATCAACGACATAGATGAGGGTCTCACCTGTACAATCTCAAAATTTGCTGACGATACAAAAATTGCAAATAGCGTACTCTCAAAAGAACAAGTTGACGATATGCAACACAATCTAGATAAATTGTCATGTTGGGCCCAAATTTGGCAAATGAGTTTCAATGCAGATAAATGTAAAATACTACATATCGGATACCTAAATTAGAAAGCAAACTATTCGATGAATGGCACTCAGCTTAAGAATGTAAACAGAGAAACCGATCTGGGAGTAACAATATCGAGTAACCTAAAAACCGAGTCAACAATGTTCAGAAGTTGTTAAGAAGGCAAACAAAATAATTGGCTTTATAGGCAGGTCATTTGAGCATAAATCCAAAGAAGTTATCCTAACCCTTTACAATTCCTTAGTCCGCCCTCTTCTGGAATACTGCGTTCAATCCTGGTGCCCTTATTACCAAAAAGATATAAACAAGCTAGAACGAGTTCAACGTAGAGTTACCAAAATGATACCTAGCCTAAAGAACAAACCATACGAAGAGCGTCTTAGAGAATTAAATCTATTTCCTTTAACCCAGCGCAGATTAAGAGGTGACTTAATTCAAGTGTTCAAAATCGTCAAAGGCATCGACAATATGGACTGTAGTAAGTACTTCACTATCGACCAATCTAATTACACGCGGGGAAACGGTTGCAAAATTATTGGTAAATCTTTTAACTCACACGAATCTAAGAATTTCTTCTTCAATCGAGTTGTCAACTTGTGGAATGGGCTTCCCCGAAACGTTATAGACTGCATCACCGTTGATTCATTTAAACTCCGCCTAGACAAATATCTCGCATCAAACCCGCGACTGACTGCGTTTGTAAATGAATAACTTTATTTTATCCCCCCCTCAGTTACTAACCCATCTGTCCCCTACTGACTTCCTAATTCTGCCACGGACATTAGTTCCAGGGCAGTGGTTCCCTTTCCAATGTTCCCTTACCCACTCTAAACCACTGTTTGGACACTTGATCCTCAGTGTTTTGGAGGACAAGCAACCTAGAAGGGTCACTAGATCTGTTGTTGCTTGATTTCCTTTGTACTCCTTTGTACTCTCTCTCTCACCAAATCATGACTGCTAACGTATAAATCTCGACTCACACTTGTGTTACATTCCGGCTATCATTACGGGGCATTTGGATCGGACAGCTGCCACAGTAAAACGGTTTGATATTTCAGCCACCTCCAATAATTGATCTAGTTGCCTAAGTTAATGCAAGGTAACCCCATTATGTTAATAGGATTAATAAGCAAGAAAACAAAGCTATACAATCCTAATATATATGACTACACGTGTGACTTAAGGGGAGGTTTTTAGTTTGGTCCCTAGATATCCTTCAAGCTTAAGATTACACCCCCTTGAGCCCCTTTCAAGATAAATTTGTACATTTTTCGGTAGAAAAAAAAAATCCCGGCTGAAAGCCGGTTCCTCTTAAATTACAGGCTCGCTATCGCTCGCCAGGAAAAATCGACACCTAAATGGCACGAAAGGTCTTAAAATTGACAAAAATGGGTTGAAAGTTCTTAAAATCGTGAACAAAATGGGGCGAACGTCTTAAAATTAGAAAAACAATGGGGCTAAACATGAGGGAGAAAGGAGTCAAGAAAAAAAATCCCTCAAGTGGCAATCTCCCCTTAATTAAATAACATCCGAGGGTGGTCTTTTTGTACGACGAACATTAAATTGACTCCATTTACATTACCAGCGTGGCGAAACCGGTGGATCCACAAATGATCACCCAAGGCAGAGATACAGTTAATATATGATCACCCAAGGCAGAGATACAGTTAATATATGATCACCCAAGGCAGAGATACAGTTAATATATGATCACCCAAGGCAGAGATACAGTTAATATATGATCACCCAAGGCAGAGATACAGTTAATATATGATCACCCAAGGCAGAGATACAGTTAATATATGATCACCCAAGGCAGAGATACAGTTAATATATGATCACCCAAGGCAGATACAGTTAATATATGATCACCCAAGGCAGATATACAGTTAATATATGATCACCCAAGGCAGAGATACAGGTAATGTTGGACTATATTATCCGGTTTACGACATAGGATTTCCTTTCAGGGACGTGACAATTTTGTTTCCGGTGATTCCTAACTGTTCTACGTGTTGTGTTATTTGTATTATCTCAATTAATTCAAGGAGGAGACTTGGTACTTCATTCTGGCTAACCTTGGATGGATTTATTCAGCTTAGGAAGGGCCTGTTTAAGTTAGCGGTTTATTGATGCACTGTAAACAATTAAAGATATAAAAAACATGGTATATATAGTAATTAGGTATATTCAAGGAGAATTAATATATAGGTTATATTGATGGCGATTTGCCTTATTATCCATGTAGAAGTTAATTACCACCAATATACCTATAAATGGATAGATTATAACGGACAAACTAACATTGGTTGAAATATACTGGTTGAAATGGCCTACTGGTTGAGTTCCCGGTCAGCACAAATACAATATTGTACGGTCGCGCTAATAAGTGATGTCTCGGCACCAAGTATGTTTTGATCAATAATTGGTATCAGCAATATATAAGCTTAATTTCTTCGTAGCGACTAAAATATACAAACATGTTCTTACACTTACCCGCCCTATTCAACATCTGACAGACATTAATACAGCACATAACGAGCCAAACGTAATGACAGCTGAGACATGACTTATTAGCGCCACTGCACATGCACTGACTAATAACACACATAACAAAGCCACTCCAACAGCTTCCTCTCCAAACGTAATGACAGCTGAGACATGACGGATTAGCGCCACTGTACATGCGCTAACTGACTAATAACACATAACAAAGCCACTCCAACAGCTTCCTCTCTCTCCAACACCCCTTCTCAGAAACATAGGAAAAGTAGAATGTAGATACGAGGTGCAGTTGTAAAGGCTTAGAAACAGGCAAAGTAGAATGTAGATACGAGGTGCAGTTGTAAAGGCTTACCCCTCAATACCTTCACCTGGTAAACAAATAAAGAAGAGACGCCCAACACTTGCTCGTTGTCAGTATATGGCTTGATGTGTGTTTATTATATATATATATATCTGCATCTTTCCTCTCTTTATATATGGCTTGATGTGTGTTTATTATATATATATATCTGCATCTTTCCTCTCTTTATATATGGCTTGATGTGTGTTTATTATATATATATATCTGCATCTTTCCTCTCTTTATATATGGCTTGATTTGTGTTTATTATATATATCTGCATCTTTCCTCTCTTTAGACTGCTCGATGAGGTGATACGTATTTCGCTACAAAATACAAACATTGATTATTAACCCACCATGCAGTACCAGGGACGTCCTTTTCATTATATTCTGGCAGCGAGTAGACGATTCTATACAGCTTAGGAAGGACCTCTAGCAATAATAAGGCTTCAAACTATGTCAATCAACCCTTTTAACCCTTTCACGCATTTATGACGCAGAGGTTGCCAGATTAGCAATAAGAAATAGAGTTCTCTCACTCTTATAATTACCTCTCCAAAATTAGTTTTCTGCCCACAGCTAACTCAAAGACAACTGCAGAGGTTGAAGTAACTAAACTAAAGGTTTCTAAATACCCCTGATGGTAACAAAGGCTTTAAAGTATCCCCAGTAGGCTCAAAATCGCGTCATATGCGTGAAAGGGTTAACTACCAGAGATCTTTCCTAAGCTGCATAATATCGTCTAAATATAGCTAGAATAAAATATAACACACGTCGCTGGTACTCAAAGGGTTAACGCGTGCATGATTTGATGTCGCTTTTCCTAGTTTTATTCTGGCTACCCGAATGGAGAAAACTGAGTATAGGAAATGGTTATCCCCTCTCTACACTCTTCAGAAAAATTGGAAAAGTAGAATGTAGATACGAGGTGCCGTTGTAAAGGCTTATCCCTCAATACCTTCACCTGACCTGACTGAAAAAGTTGGAAAAGTTAATTAAATGTAGATTATCTGATGTCGAATAAAAATAGAAAAATATGTCATCGCACTGAAAGGGTTACCATTAAGGGAGCCACCCTCGTTTTTTTTCTCTTTCTCTCTTTGGCTTGTATCCATTCGGCCCCATTCAGCCTACTGTGTCTCAATATTTTCCTGGCGAGCGGTAGCGAGCCAGCATATATATATTTTGGTTTTACAGCAAGCTAAATTTGTACATTTTTCGATAGAAAAATTTCTCCGGCGAAGCCGGATTTCTCCAGACAATGCTGTCTTGCTGTCGCTCGCCAGGAAAAAAATCGACACCTGGATGGGGATTAAAGTCTTAAAACAGTTGGCTGAATGGGGCCGAATGGATACAAGCCAGAGCAAGAGAGAAAAGGAGAGAGAGAAAAAAAGCAGGTGACTCCCATTGGAACTCTCTCCCAGAATCAGTCTTTCCCTCTTCCTATGACTTAAATTGCTTCAAACTCCGTGTGTCCAGGCATGCCTCCCTCAATCACATAGAAAAAAAAAAAATACAGGGAAAGAGGTGCTGATAACCCTAAGCTAACCCTCACAGTAGGGTGACCTCTTTTTATTTGGTTATGACTACCATTAGACAATTTTGTATAGCTTAAGAAGGACCTGCAGGACAGATACGTTTCTCCCGCTGTCTCTCTTGTATTTCTATACTGTACGTCTAATTCTCTCTCTCTCTCTCTCTCTCTCACACACACACACACACACTCTCTCTCTCAAAGGAATAGTGGAGACAGTATTTGGTTCGCTAATGCCTACAGATCTTCCGAAGGCGAATAGAGTTATCATTTGATGCCCATATAAACTAAACGCCCATAACGTCAGGGTATTGAAAACATTAAGGGGGTAGTACTCGCTATTTCTGGACCCCTTCACCCTCATGTTTAGCATATTAATTTTGAGGTTTTAAGACGTTCATTCCGTTAGTTTGGCGGTTTTGAGACGTTTCGCCTAATTTTTTGTTCAATATTAAGACCTTTCGTGCCCTTTAGATGTCGATTTTATCCTGGCGAGCAAAAGCGAGACTCTAATTTTAGAAGGAATCGGCCGGGACATTTTTCTACCGAAAAATTTACAAATTTATCTTGAAAGGGGGTCTAGGGGGTGTTTTTCTACTCTTGATGGAGGTCTAGCGAAGAAACTCAAAAATATATAAATACATAAATATAGTGTATAGCCCAAAAACCAAGCGTTACCCCCTTGTCAAGTAATATACACGCCATGACTCATGATGGCTCTGTGTATCGACTGGTTGGTCATCAGGCTGTGTCTTGGAATAATAATAATAATAATAATAATAATAATAATAATAATAATAGTTAGATTATATATTTAGTGCCTGATCTTCCTCACTTTTCTATAACAATGTAAGTGCCTCAGTGAAAGTTAAATATGGATAGTCTGTACCTCTTATATTCCTAGAGGTCTTTCCTAAGCTTCTAGACCTAAATCGGCTATGTTTTCCAAAATAACAAAATTAAAAATGTGTAATTATCCTGAACGCATTTATCTTAATGCAGGAATTATATAACAAGAGCTGAAAAAAAAATTAAGTCGAAACTTGTTAATATAAAAACAAGTGCAATGTAGCATCAAAATAGAGAATAGGACGGTTAATCCCATTAGGGAATACAGTCTCAATCTGACATTATAATCGGGTTAATGTTTGATAATATTAGGCAGTTTAGGAAGGGTCTCTAGGAATGGAATTGCTACTAGACATAATCATCAACCCTCAAACGCCCACAATTTCGTCCTAACCTTGAACATGATATTAAGATATTAATATGAATCTCCCCCACCCCTCAGTCTGGCAATACCTATTGGTGTCACGGTGATGGTCTACTCATCCTCATCACACTCATCGTTGTTGTCGGACTCTTCTACTTCCAGGTTAGTCAAAGTTTATTTGTCTTCTGTGTTTTTTATTTAATCACCTCACTGACTTCACTTATATTTGTATTTCCATGTTTATATAAATCAATACATGTAAACGGTATGATTGGAGTACAGTTATCACATGAACACAATTTACAAGCCATTTGAACCCGTCTTTATAAGTCAAAGGTCGAATAATTTATTTGCACATTAGATTTCAAAATGTACAGTCGCCGTCATTAATTCTGATACAGTTGGATTCCTCGAAAATGTTAAAGGAACCTCCGAAATACAAATATTACAATAATTATATTATGTTCCAGGTTGTGAAGCCTGTGTGGGGGTCCTACCTGTACGATAAGGTGCTGAAGCCAGTGCAGGCGGGCGCGGGCAGGGCATGGTCCCACAGGTGAGAAAATCACCTGTTCTTGCCATTTTTCCATGCACATAAATAATGACTAATAATATTGCACATGTGCTTTGTTTTAATTTTTACTCTGAAATAGGGAACAAATCTAAAGTCACATCCACCTTGCCAGTTTGTTATCAATGTATGACATACCAGATTTTTACATGGGAAGTATCCCGTTGCCCTGTTACGTGGAGGCAATCTAGGGGTGACTGGTTGACTTATTTCATGTTTGACTATCGAGATACTAACACTATATTACTGTCTGGTGGTGCGCAGGCCAGTTCGGTGGTTGGTGTGTGTGGGTCTGCTGTTGGCCGTGGCAGTGTTCCTCATAGTGGACGCTTGGCAGGAACCTCACCGCCTCGTCTCCATCTTCGGCGTCTTCGTCCTCCTCCTCTTTGGCTTCGTCTTCTCCACCGCTCCACGTAAGGTTAGTCACAACGGCGGCATGTGTACGCGGTGGCATACTAATAATATTAGCAGAAAATTCTCATTGGTATTGAAAAATCGTTCATAAGTATATATACAGTATTTGCTCTTGACTCTCCATATTCTGTGATTGTGATTATAGACTTAATTTGTTTTATTTACCACAAGTACAAATAAGCTGCATTTATCAGTGACATATTAGCGTATATCTCACTAATCATATGTTGACAATAAATATGCATTATGTACTGAACAATGGAAAACCTGCCTTGATCATCCTATGGAGTCCTCCACTCTAAAATATTACTGGAAGTAAGCGGCACAGTAAAACAAAAAATCTTTATTATAATCTGATAAACTTGAGTGTGTAATATTTAATATAGAAGCAGATGACTTGGTGGGGTTGGAGTAATTTACACCTGGTACACAAATGGCCTATGCATATATATAAAGCTGACATATGATATAATGGCTGAGGTACACATGTGGGAGTTTAGACTTGCAATACATAATAAATCTAGCTATTGCCTGACGCCACGATCCCCAAGGGGTGGCCAAATATATAAATAGATAATTACTGTATATACTGTATGTACTAAAGTCAACATTTTCTTGCGGTGTAGGTCAGATGGCGTCAGGTGGCTTGGGGTATGGGGCTGCAGTTTGTGTTTGGTCTGATCATCCTCCGTTGGCCACTGGGTAAGGCCGTGTTCGAGTGTGCTGGCAATAAGACCGCCACCTTCCTCGCCTTCACAGACGAGGGATCCGGGTTCGTCTTTGGCACCCTTGTTACCGACTCCAATGTCTTTATATTTGCATTCAAGGTAAGAAACTATTATGACCAAATTTTCCCTGGTCTGGTTGAGGGGGGATGGGCCGGTTTTCTGGCTTCCCTTCTCCCTCGTGTTTAACACCATTGGTTTTCAGAATATATGACGTTCGGCCCATTAATTTGGCAATTTTAAGACTATACGCCCCATTTCTTTGTCATTATTAAGACCTTTTGTGCCATTTAGGTGTCAATTTTTTTTCTGGTGAGCAATAGCAAGCCTGTAATTTTAAGAGTAACCAGCCAAATGCCAGACAAATTTTCTACTGAAAAATGTACAAATTTATCTTGAAGGGGGGTCTAGGGAGTGTTTTCTATAGCTTGATGGAGGTCTACGGAGGAAACTAGTAAAATAATAAAAATATTCATAAATAAGCAAATATAAGTGACGCATCTCCCCTTAAACAGGTAGTGTGTCATTGCCTCATTTCTTATGTATTTGTGATTCCAGTTTGAAATTGCCACTACAATTCATGGGGTTGATATGGTGAACCATCCTCAGTTTTTCTCTTCCCATGGCCAGACTGCAGCAGCCTGTCCATATGCATTACCAATTTACTTCAACGATACACACTATACCAAATCATTCCTTTAACCTCTGAAGTGCGCATGGGGGTAATTAGACACCTCTCCCTGTGCGCATGTATTTGAGGTGTTTCCGTCACTAAAATATTCATTGTACCATTAATAGCATTAATACTTAATATTATGGGTTGATTATAAAGGTATTAACCTGAAACAACAATAAAACGAGTGAAAACAGCGTTTGGATGGTCAAAATCGGAGATATAGCCCGCGAGTTGTATAATGTATGGGTGATCGAGGCAAGCTGCTTTCCCGCCAATTTCCCCCAAGGCCACTGAGACACAGTCGATCGATACTCTCTCTCTCTCTCTTGCATTCGCTTGCTATCAGTGATGACCACACCCTGCAACCGGATTTCTAATGTTAGCACGAAAATATACCTCAGAATAAGGGAATAACAGGGAAAATAGGTGATAACTGAAGGAGAGGAGGAAAGTGGGGAAGGAGGGGAGGTAGAGGACTGAGATTTTGCATGGCCCAGGGGCCAATTTTTTTTTTTTTTTTTTTTCGATGTCAAAAGTTGATTTTTTTTTTCTCTGACTCTTAACCTCTGAAGTGCGCATGGGGGTAATTGGAAACGTCCCCCTGTGCTGACGTATTTGAGGTGTTTCCGTCACTAAAATATTCATTGTGCCATTAATAGCATTAATATTTATCCATATGCGCCTATTATGGGTTGATTATAAAGGTATTAACCTGAAACAACAATAAAACGAGTGAAAACAGCGTTTGGATGGTCAAAATCGGAGATATAGCCCGCGAGTTGTATAATGTATGGGTGAGGCAATCTGCTTTCCCGCCAATTTCCCCCAAGGCCACTGAGACGCAGTCGATCGATACTCTCTCTCTCTCTTGCACTCGCTTGCTATCAGTGATGACCACACCCTCCAATCGGATTTCTAATGTTAGCACGAAAATATACCTCAGAATAAGGGAATAACAGGGAAAATAGGTGATAACTGAAGGAGAGGAGGAATGGGGAAGGAGGGGAGGTAGAGGACTGAGATTTTGCATGGCCCAGGGGCCAAAAAAAAAAAAAAATAAAAAAAAAAAAAATAAAAAAATATTTTTTTTTCGATGTCAAAAGTTGATTTTTATTTTCTCTGACTCTTAAGAGTCTTCCCGCAGTGCGCCGGGGGAACTCTTAAGAGTCTCCCCGCAGCTCCCGGGTTAAGAGTTTCCCCGCAGTCCGCCGGGGGAACTCTTAACCCCTTCGGCACCGCGCGGCCATCCCGCTCAGTAGGCCTACATACCGCTCCCTCCCACGCGCATTATCCACCCACTAAACCTTGCCAAATACCCATTAATTTGTATAGTAGAGTAGTTAGGTACAACAGGATAGCAGTATTAGAAGTATTAGAAGTAGTAGTAGTATCAGTAGTCGAAGTTATCAAATGTTCCCTACTAAATACACGTAAATAATAATAATGATGATAATAATAATAAATGGCATAATAATGCGTATGAAGACCAAGATGGCGAATGCACGGAGACACAAAAGCACTATAATCCTGCGTGGGTGGTGCCTAGGGGAAGTCTGGGCCCTGGGGGGGGAAAATCTGCCTCTCATTAGTCGAGAGATACTGTGACGTCACGGTCCTCGGTGACGTCACAGGGCTCTGGTTGGCTGCTGGGGAAAGGGGCGGAGCTTCCTGTATCCCCAGTGTGACATACAGTACCGTAGATAGAGCCCCAGGCAGCAAAACCGACTGGCAGCATTTCTTTTAATTTATCACGTACGTGTGTACGGGACGGTATATTTTACTGAAGCGCTTATCACGTACATGTGTACGTGACGGTGCCGAGAAGGTTAAGAGTCTCCCTGCAGTTCCCTGGTTAAGTGAGCAGTGTTTTTTTTTTTTTTTTCTATTAATTAATTTATTCATATATTTGTTTAGTTTCCTCGCTGGACTTCCATCAAACTTAGAAAAACACCGCCTAGACCCACACCGCCTAGCCCCCCCCCCCCCCCCCCCCCCAAGATAAATTTCTACATTTTCTGATAGAACAAAAGTTTCTCTTAAAATTACAGGCTAGCTATGGCTCGCCAATAAAAAAAATTACACCTAAACTGCACGAAAGATCTTAAAAATTACAATAAAATGGTGCAAAACGTGTTAAAACCGCCAACCTAATAGGCCGAACGTCTTAAAATCTGAAAACTAATGGGGCTAAACATGACGAAGAGAGCCAGAAAAATGGCCCATCTCCCCTTAAGTCTGATCTGGCTTGACCCTCTCTGTGGCACTATAAATCCATCTCTATATCAAGCAAGTTTTTTCTGAGTTCAATTATATTTTCCAGGTGCTGTCGGTGATCTTGTTCTTTATCAAGCAAGTTTGTCTGAGTTCAATTATATTTTACTGGTGTTGTCGGTGATCTTGTTCTAAGTTCAATTATGTTTTACATGTGTTGTCGGTGGTCATGTTCTTTATCAAGCAAGTTTTTCTAAGTTCAATTATATTTTACAGGTGTTGTCGGTGATCTTGTTCTTTATCAAGCAAGTTTTTCTAAGTTCAATTGTATTTTACAGGTGTTGTCGGTGATCCTGTTCTTCAGCTTCTGCATCCAAATCCTGTACTACTGGGGCGTGATGCAGTGGGTGGTGATCAAGTTGGGTTGGTTCTTGCAGGTCACTGTTGGCACCACCGCCTGTGAGAGTGTTAACGCTGCTGCCAACATCTTCCTTGGACAGGTCAGTTTGGAGGAAGGTTTTACAAGTAGTTCCTTTACGTACATTTGCAAAGAACTAAACCTGGTACAAAGACTGGAGTAACCACCATAATGCGTTCATGCATAGTAGGCTACTAATGCTAATGAATGGGGTTACCCTCTTCCTATAACACACCTCAATTCTTAAATGTACAGTTCCCTGCATAAGTTTCGTTCCTCCGAGATTATATTTATGAAATTCAAAATAGTAGAATTGAATTTGGAGACTTCCTTACTATGCAGTACTTTCTTATGAAACTGTTGAATAAGATACTCCACTCTAAAGTCAATTATACAGAGGCGTCGACTGACTGGAGACAGGTGCATGGGGATGTTTCGTTCGTGTCCACCCCTTTAGGGATCACGGCGCCCGGCAATATATAGATAAACCTATAGTTATGGGACACCAAGCGATATTTGTAGTAGGGAGCTTAAGTATTATCATAAAAAAGAGCATCATGTACCATCATTATCGTATTAGGTATCGATAGTAATTACTGTATAATCATCTTTCACAGACTGAGGCACCACTGCTCATCAAGCCATACATCCCCATGATGACCAAATCAGAGCTTCACGCTGTCATGACCGGTGGCTTTGCTACCATTGCTGGATCTGTCATGGCTGCCTACATCGCTTTTGAAGTGGACCCATCACATCTTCTCTCAGCATCAGTCATGAGTGCACCAGCAGCTCTGGCATTTGCCAAACTGTTCTACCCCGAGACTAAGCAATCCAGAACCGGTGTGAAGGACATAAAGATTGTTAAAGGGTGAGTTAACATATATTGAAATATATATATATATACAGTATACTGTATTTATGAAGGAAGATGTGGTTGAAAGCCCACATCCATGTGAACATTGCTCGGCCTGTATGCATCCCTTAACATTTGTATAGGGAAAAGACTTATCGATTTAACAGACACGATTCATTGCTATGATAGCCTGGAATTACCGTGTGGGACATGTATGTTGGGGTTTCAGAACATAAACCCACATATTGATAAAGGTTTACAATTTATATAGTAAAGACACAAAAGTTTTGGCTCATCTCTGAAGCTGTAGTATTTTTACAAGAAAAATTACTTTCGATAAATATGTTCTGTAGTCTTGTATTCACGGCATTGATATTTTACCACTTAGTGTTTGTGTTATATACACTACACTGTATGCCAAAAGGTATTGGACCTCACCAAACCTGGTGGGTTTCCCTTCCCTAGACAGTTGGCTACCATGGCTAGCAAGTTATATCCTTCCACCCCTTTTGGGCACTCTATGTACTCTATAATACTGAGGTTACAAGCAATGTCTTCTTCCCTTGGACATTAGGCCCTATATCTCCATGCGAAGGGGATTATATAATTACAAGAATAATTACATAAATCATTGCCAGACGCTGTAATTCCCGAGAAGGGGTGGCCATGAACATTAGGCGTTTGTCACGATTCACTAAGTCAAGAAGCCCGGGCTTGACATCTACCAATAACATTTTGACGGTGCAGGCTCGAATCGCTGACCCTTTTGATTAGCAGCCGACGCTCTAATGACTATGCCACGGCTTGCCATTAGTAAATAGTATTTAAATTATATAAGCGTGCCGTACAAAGGCCTGAATACATTGTAATTACTGTACAGGTTATTACATTCTGTGTGATTGTAGGGAAAATACAGTATTATATTTACAGGGAAGAAGCTAAACTCTTTCATAGTGGCTGTATTAACAAGTAATTAGAGAATAAATACCTATGCACCGATAACTTATATACAGTATATACTGTATATATATATATATATATATATCGGTATATATATATATATACAGTATATATATCGGGTATATATATATATATATATATATATATATATATATATATATATATATATATATATATATATACGATTGGTGAGTCGAAATCCTTGTACATTGTCTTTGGGATTATAATTATATATGGCCTACTCTTCTCAATTTTTTAATTTTTCTTGGGCATTCACCTTGTTTTGTTTCAACCAACAAAATTATATGGACTATTTATAATTAGAGGACATACACTATATTCCTTTGGTATCAGTTCTCATTGTCAAGTAGTGTATATTATATTTTGTAAGCATAGTATTGAATTATAAATGTTTCATGGCAATACATTTTTTTAATTGAATATTGAATTGACTTAATTAAGGGGGGATGCTTGTAGTTTCTGGACCCCCTTCTCCTCCATTAGCTTTCAGATTTTAAGACGTTAGGCCCATTTGTTTGGATATTTTAAGAGTTTTCGCCCCATGTCTTTGTCAATATTTAGACCTTTCGTGCCATTCAAGTATCAATTTTTTCCTGGCGAGCGATATCAAACCCATAATTATAGGAGGAATCGGCTTTTGGCCGGGACATTTTTTATTCCGACATGTACTGTATGTACAAATTTATCTTGAAGGTGGGTCATAGGGGTATTTATCTTGAAGGTGGGTCATAGGGGTATTTTCGTAAGCTTGATGGAGGCCTATCGAGGAAACTTAAAACTATATATAGAAATGAATACATAAAGCAAGAAGTAAGCTCTAATGTGTGTTTACAGGGATGAAGCCAACTGGTTGCATGCAGCCATGGTAGGGGTAACCAACGCCATCCCCCTGGTGGCCAACATCGCTGCCAACCTTATTGCTTTCTACGCCTTCATCGCCCTCTGCAGTACCGTGTTTGACTGGACCTGTACCTTGGCGGGAGCGGAGGAAGGCGTGTGCTCTCTTGAGGTTTGTTCGGGAGTTTGGTTTGGTTTTTATATTTAGAAATTAGAATAATGAAAACAAAAAATAATAATACAAAAAATGGGGCATGTGCCTTAGTATAGATAGATAGAATGAGAAACATCTTTCTAAATTACATATTAATCATAAATTATAATAGTTTGTCGTTTCTATTTTGTAAGTAATAATAATAATAATAATAGTTCTTAAAGCTAGCGCATGCTAAGCTAGCTAAGGATAGCTCAATAAGGCCGATTAGGCGTATTTCCATTGGGGTCCTGTACTACAACCCCATCCCTTTGCTCATGAGGGATGGTAACGACTCAGTGCTTGTGAAAAATCTTTAATGCGCCGAGCGTGGGCGCGAACCCGGGCCTTCTGGGTGGAAGTATGAGTAGAAACGAAGGTACAGCTTTATGGCAGGAAGTGAAAATAGCATCAAGGTTTAGCAATGTGTGTATTATGGGGGATTTTAATTTTCCGAATATTGATTGGCAGCATCAAATCGGCGACTCAGATTCAAAAGAGTTTATTGAGGCGGTACAGGATAGTTTTTTATTTCAATTCATAGACTCGCCTACTAGAGGTAATAATATCCTCGATTTAGTTCTCAGTAATAATGAACAAATGATAAATAATGTAGAGATAGGAGACCAACTAGGAAATAGTGATCATAAATCAATTTATTTTAACATACAATGGACAGGAAAGGCTAAAGAGAATACGACACTTATCCCAGATTTCAGAAAAGCCAATTATGGTGGATTAAGAAGAGCCTTAATTAAGAGTCGATCCTATGGTTAAACTATTAAGTGGACCCAGGTGCGCTAATGAACATACTCTCTCTCAGATACCTGTCTTAACTCAGGATAATTTGACAGCTACATATAATAATTTTATTTCTTCACTCCACAATGCGCAAAATAAATATATCCCCAAAAGAAAATTTAGATCAACACAGAACCAACCCAAATGGATGAATAATAGACTATTAGACCTTCTAGGAAAAAAGAGAGGAATATATCGAAAAATTAAGAAAGGCGAAATTCACCTACTTGCTTACTATCAGAATCTATCAAGAGAGGTTAAAAAATGTATAAGGACAGACAAAAGAAATTATGAAATCAGGATAGCCAATGACTCAAAAAATAACCCTAAGGCTTTTTACCAGCTATATAAATCTAAAGTTAGAGATAAAATAGGCCCCCTTAAAACTTCGATAGGAGAAATGACAGAAAATGATTTAGAAATGTGCAGTACATTAAATAGTCAGTTTCTATCCGTTTTCACTAATGAAAATTTGGCACAGATTCCAGAAGTCCGTAAGGTATATAGCGATAGTATAGAAAATAGGTTAAGTACGGTTACTATAAGTAGAAATGATGTGCTTAAGGAAATTGACAGACTGAAACCTCAGAAATCGCCTGGCCCCGATGAGGTATATGCCAGAGTATTAAAAGAATGCAGAGATGAGTTAAGTTACCCATTAACATTTCTTTTTAACAATTCATTAGAAACTGGTATAGTTCCAGAAGCTTGGAAACTTGCAAATGTAGTTCCGATTTTCAAAAAAGGTGATAAATCAATAGCATCCAATTACCGTCCCATTAGTCTCACTTCAATCATAGGAAAGCTACTAGAGTCAATTATTGCTAGAAAAATGAGAAACCACTTAGAAACATTTAACTTAATCAATTCTTCTCAGCATGGATTCACTCAGGGACGTTCTTGCCTTACTAATTTGCTTAGTTTTTTCTCAGAGGTATATGAAGC
Organism: Paralithodes platypus; assembly: GCA_032716605.1. Lineage (NCBI taxonomy): Eukaryota > Metazoa > Arthropoda > Malacostraca > Decapoda > Lithodidae > Paralithodes > Paralithodes platypus. The sequence continues at coordinate 42,115,641 of CM064552.1, read as the reverse complement.
AGTAGATAATGACAAGGCATACGATATTATATATTTAGATTTCAGTAAAGCTTTCGACAGAGTCCCTCATGAGAGATTGATGAGAAAGGTTGAGGCACATGGAATAGGTGGGGCGTTGTTGGGATGGATTAGGTTATGGCTAATTGGTAGGAAACAGAGAATCAGCATAAATGGTACCAAGTCAGAGTGGGGAGCAGTCAAAAGTGGTGTCCCCCAGGGATCGATATTAGGTCCCCTGTTGTTTCTTATATACATAAATGACCTAGATTTAGGTATAACTAGTAGGATAAGTAAATTCGCAGACGATACTAAAATAGGGAGATCAATTGATTCAGATAGCGATATAGAGTGCCTCCAAAGGGATCTAGATACCTTACATGAATGGTCAGTAAATTGGCAGATGAAGTTTAACATTGACAAATGCAAGGTATTAAAGATAGGGAAGATGCAAACAAATGTTAAATATAAACTAGCTAATTTAGAATTAGAAAATTCAGACTGCGAGAAAGATCTAGGTGTGTTTGTTAGCAATGATTTGAAGCCTAGAAAACAGTGTATAGGTGTTCGTAATAAGGCAAACAGGATTCTCGGGTTCATCTCTAGGAGTGTGAGTAACAGAACTGCTGATGTTATCTTAAAACTTTACTTGTCATTAGTGAGACCCCATATGGATTATGCTGTCCAATTTTGGTGTCCTTATTACAGAATGGACATAGATTCATTGGAGAGAGTACAGCGTAGAATGACAAAAATGATCCATAATATTAGAAATCTTCCGTATGAAGAAAGGTTGAAGAAATTAGGTTTACATTCGTTAGAGAGACGCAGAGTTAGAGGGGATATGATAGAGGTGTTCAAGTGGGTTAGTGGGATTAACAAAGGGGACATGACAAATGTACTAAAGCTCAGTGATAGCGAAAGAACTCGTACCAATGGTTTCAAATTAGATAAATTTCGTTTCAGAAAAGATATAGGCAAATATTGGTTTGGTAACAGAGTTGTAGATGGGTGGAATGGATTACCAAGTGCTATAGTGGGATCTAAAACTGTAGGGAGCTTTAAGATAAAATTGGATAAGCATATGGACGAGAAGGGTTGGGTGTGAAGGGGGATCAGCCGGGTTGGGCCAATCAGCGCTCTGCAGACCCCCATAATCCTGCGTTAATCTCTAACCGTTTTGGTAAGATGATCCTCAGGGTATTAGAGTGTTGAGCCTATAATTGGACTTTGTAATTGATTTGGGGTTGTGTGGGACAGGGATCTGCCTTGCTTAGGCCAATCGGCTTTCTGCAGACTCCCATTTTCTTATGTTCTTATGTTAAGTCCGAGACGCTAGGCACTACACCAAGCGAGCCGCTAGCTACTAAATTTTCATACTGTACTTGGTGAGTAGGGCATTTGCTTGCTTAAGGTTAAACTAAACTTGCTGTTATTACTTTGAAAATTATACAAAAATATTCAACCAGTCGAGATTGTATTGAACATCTACTTATAAACATAAAGTAGTTACATTTTATAAGTGTAATCTCAGAGTTTAGCTTAGTACGATTATTGATCTTAACCTGGAATGATATAGCTAGGGTAGATTCTTACAGTTTCTTACAGTTTCTTACAGTAGATCCTCTGGAAAAAGGCAAACTATGCCTGTGTATCCAGCTCAGTACCAGTACTTGCACTGCTGCGGTCATTCACGGTGTTGGCGTGTCATTTAATTACGGAGTGGTGTCAAGAGGTAACCAACAACAATACCTGTCTCTCTTCACAATTTTCATAATTTTCAGAATCTATTTGGTTGGATCTTCATGCCGCTGGCGTGGGTAATGGGCGTGGACTGGTCTGAATGCGACAAGGTTGGCGAACTAATTGGCCTGAAGACTATTGTTAATGAATTTGTTGCATACCAAAAGCTTTCAGAAATGAAAAAAGCTAATTTAATCTCGGTAAGTCCTATTTTATATTAAGTGGATTGAAAAGCCCTTTTGAATAAAGCAAATGTAAAATATTGGTAATATTATTAGGGCATTTAGCTATATGATTTCAAGACCCAAATACAGGGGTAGTACTGTACAGTATATGATATTTTTGTAAAAATTTAGCAAAGTATTGTAAGTGATTTAGGTTATGTCAGTTTGTTACAACAATTTGTGATAGCCTAATGATAATGCAGAAGGTTGCACTGATTAACTCTCATCTCAACAGAAACGTGCAGAGATTATTTCGACTTATGCGTTATGTGGCTTCAGCAACATCAGCTCCATCGGTATAAATTTAGGAGGGTTCAGCGCTATGGCTCCCTCAAGGCGTGCCGATCTGGCTCGGGTGGTGGTCAGGGCCATGATTGCTGGCAGCTGTGCCTGCTTCCTGACGGCGTGCATAGCGGGTGAGTCGTGTCGGGTTTTGTTCTTCCAAATACTGTATACCACTTTTGCCCCTTTACTAAGAGAACTTTTTCCAAGCTAAACATAGTCATATAGTGGCAGCAGTTATGAGGTATTATTACAAAAAAGAGTCTAATGACTTTAATGAACTAGATGTCCGGTATTTCAGATGTGATATCGGTGCATTGCCACTGCTACACAATGGCTAAATGGCTGCAAGGTTCTGTCCTCTTTTAACCTATAGGAACTCCATGATCTCTTATCTTAAAATCAGGAGTGGCATTCCCATTAATAGCTACTGAATCTTTGCAAACGCAAGCTATATTTTGTTGTTGATACTCCTGAGACCCACACGTATCTTATAACAATGAAAACCAATTAATTTCTGTATCTGAGGCACATTAAGCTTTTTTAATGATTTGCTTAAAGAACATAGCTTACCCAAAATATCTTCCTCTTTTTGTCATGCTTCAAAGCATGTTAATATGACAAATATAGCACATGTGCTTTGTTTTGGAATAATTTTTAATATATAATAGCAATCAAATCCATACAAGGTATTTCTATTTCAAGTGCAGTGATGATATAACAACCTGTCTCCCTCGGCAAACCACACCGATACAATGGCCGGTCAGGGAAGCACAGACCTACCCAACTGACTAAATTAAGGGGAGGCAGACCGTTTGTTTGGTCTATTAATTCATTTATTCATATATTTTTTTAGTTTCCTCCCTAGACCTCCATCAATCTTAGAAAAACACCCCCTAGACCCCCCTTCAAGATAAATGTGTACATTTTTCGGTAAAAAAAATTCCCGGCCTAAGGCCGGTTCCTCTTAAAATTGCAGGCTCGCTATCGCTCGCCAGGAAATAATCGATACCTAAATGGCACGAAAGGTCTTAAAATTGACAACGAAATGGGGGGAAAGGTGGTAAAATCGCCAAACTAATGGCCCGAACATCTTATAATTTCAAAACTAGTGGGGTTAAACATTAGGGAGAAGGGGGTCCAGAAAAACATTCTGCCTGCCCTTAATGCAACACACTCTTGCTTTAATCCACAGTGAAATTAGCTTTTATTCTAGTATGACACCAAGTTTACCTCCACCTGAAACTGTTGTACCTATCCACAACATCAGACAGCTGATAATATAGAACAATGACAAACATACTTAGTTCCAGGTTATTATATATAGTATATAGCTAGATTTTAGGACACTAGACCCGTCTCCATGGGTTCTTCACCCTTGCAAAGCTTCTTGCTCTGTATTGAGGCGTTGTGCACCCCTGTATTGAGTATTGTTCGCATATGTGGGGAAGCTCCACCCATACTGCACTTCTCGAAAGAGAAGAATCCAAAGCATTTCGCCTTATCAACTCACTTCCTCTTACTAGTTCCCTACAATCTCTTTCTACACGCCGCAATGTTGCATCTCTTTCACTATAATTTTATTTTATTTCTATATGTATGAAGGAGACAAAAGGCAGGTTGCCTGTAACAAGTGTCTCCCTCATAGCCAAAAGAGTGACAGAGCCAAATTCAAGGAGCGTTGGGGCCAAAATGCCTGGACACACAAAATTTAAAGAAATTTAAGTCATAGGAAAAAGGAAAGATTGATTGAGGGGGAGAGTTCCAGAGTTCACTTGTTGAGTAGAAGAAAGACTGAGAAAATGTGCTATTACAATAATCAGTGTTCTTCAGAGCTCTCTCAGTGCACATCCCTCCTTTGCGGCGAGTGCGAGGCACCCGCCTTTCAACGCAGTCCCACTCCTATTCTGTCCAGGTCTCCAACCCAAGAATTGGCAAATTTTCTGTCTTTCCTTTACACAACAACTGAGCTCTGGAACTATCTCCCTCAATCAGTCTTTCCTCCATCCTATGACTTAAACTGCTTTAAACTTCGTGCCCGGGCATTTTGACTCCAACGTCCCTTGAATTTGGCTCTGTCACTCTTTTGGCGTTTAGGGAGACACTCGTTCAGGCAACCTGCCTTTTGTCTACTTCATATACATAGATCGAAGTAAATTCCTTTAGATCTACTTGTAAATTAGCTAAATTAACAACACTGCTAGGTCCGACCCACTCGTTCTCTCCCTTGCCTCACGATTGAAATAGCCTTTTCGCAAACAAGTTGAGGTGACTGTAGAGTCCCGTAAACTAAGAATATTGCCGCCATCTTGACTTTAGTGCTCACGCTGGGGATCATAATATGTCATGGTTTGTATACTGTACTTCATGATACTAATATAATAAAACTAATAACTCTTCTTCACCACTGTCTATTTAATTGTATAGGGGGTTTGATTACTGCATTTGAAAGAAAGACTCTGAAAATATGATGGCACATTATATGTGTCACATGCTTTCATTAATTTCATTGGGAGGTGTTTGGTGTTGGGGGTGAAATTAATAAATTAGAATATTCCTATAGGTTCAGGAACATTTTATAGCGAGGTCGGTCCTTAGAAATCTGTGCCCCATAAAATATTCTTTCCTTTCACCTAAACATTAGGCTATTCAGTGTGCAGTTGGGTGTGAGTATATGATTAGATTGATATCCAGTATTCGATAAATGGATATAAAATCGTAGTCATGTACTTAACCTTTAACTGTCTTGATGGTGTAATGGTTAGTGTTTAAGATCTGTATGTGGTAACCCAGGTTCGAATCCCGGGAAGATCACATGCTTTCATTAATTTCATTGGGAAGTGTTTGGTGTTGGGATTGAAATAAATAAATAAGATTATTAGCATACAGTTTAAGTAATGAAAATATTGCATATCTCTTTTAGGTACCCTACTAAGTGAATTTGACGGCGCGAGTGTCATCGATACCACCAATTCAAACTTCACTCGCTGATCCTCAAGAGCCGACCAGGGGAGGCGGTTGTCTTCTTCACTACAATTAACTACTGTATATTGTGCTATTATCTGGTTAACTTCAGAGTGTTTATAAGTTTACGAAGGACCACTCGAAGTTACAGAATAATATCAGGTTATGATTTGTTTCAAGTTTGTGAATCTCAAATATTTTCAATTAACAAATAAAAGCAGTGACACTGATTTATGGATGCAATGAATTGTACATAATGAATATATAAATAACTATATAATTCTCAATACCTTTTGTTTGCAAGTTAAACAAAAACATATAAGAGTTACGCGCCTGAAAGTACCTACCGAGCTGAAAAGTAATAGTTTGAAGGCAGTTGTTGTTGTTGTTGTTCCCCAAGCTGCCTGGCCGAACAGCCCCAAGGCCCCGAGCAAGGCCAAGGCCATAACCGAGCGCCCCCACAGTACCCTCCCTGCCGACCACAATAAAGCCTGGGTGACCGAAGGCACTCCATGGCGGGGAGCTGAGGAGGGTGCGGAAACGCCCGGGAAACCAAAGCCCCACCCAGGGCCCTGTGCCCCTCAGCAATTATGAAGAGAAAGTTAAGGGGCAAAGGAAAAATGTGACGCTTTGGCTTCCAATCTTGGTAGATTGGAAGGTAGTCACTTTTTCTGGATCTCCTTCTCCCTCATGTTTAGCATGATAGTTTTGACATTTTAAGATGCTTGTTCCATTAGTTTGGCAATTTTGAAACTTTTCAGTTTTCACCCTATTTCTTTGTCAAAATTAATACATTTCGTGCCAATTAGGAGTCTATTTATTCCTTGCGAGCGATAGTGAAAGGGGGTATAATTATAATTCAATGCCTAATGGAGGTCTAGCAAGGAAACTCAAAAATACATTAATATAAATATACATTGACCCAAAAACAAACACTACCCCCTAAAGTCGTTCTTGGCTTGAATGGTTTACAATGTATACTGTGGCTCTTACAAGGTGAGACAACTATGATTGCATTTACTGTGATAAACTTTGTGTTGGTTATATAATTACTGTACTGTATTTTATAGGCTAGCTTTCTGAATATCTACTTTTTATTGTAGCTTAATACATTCCTACACCATGTGTCTTAAGCAAAAAAGTATGAAAGTCTTGCATATTTTTTAGACCAATTAATTTTGAACCAGAATAAATGAATCTCTGACACTGTTTAACAAATACTTCTACACAGAAACTTAAACTAGGTTAAAACAGTTTTGTGAGGCTGATAGAAAATATAGGACATTGAACACACAGTATGTATCCTAAGTGGAACAGGGAAACAGAGAGAGCACTAAAGAAAAGAGAGCAGAGCTAATAGACTAAAAAAGATGGAATCTATCTATTCGCAATGCCCAAATCCCCAAGGGATTGACCACGAATGAATCGCCTACAAAATTCCGAGGCAATTCGTTCGTTCTTTTTTACTTTTACTTTTTACCATAGAAGTAAGCTAATCCCAAAACCCGACATGAATATTGTAGTCATCACGTTTTTCATGAAGGGTCATGCCTGGATGTGAGGTGGGCGGGCATTGTGTTGGTAAAGTTCGCTGCGTGTCTGCCTGCTGAGACCGGAACCTCTCCGGGAGGTCTGGGACCTGGGAATCTTTTGCTGGAGACACCAAATGGGCCTGGGTCTCTGAGTCTTCTGCTAGACGAGCTAGATATTTATAAATGTGTGTAAGTATTTTGTGTGTGTGTGGGTTGTGTTGTCCCTGTCCGGGCTCTGTCTCAAGTCGGCCACCCCCAGCAATGGGGTATGTGCCTGTGTATATACATACATACATAGAATAAGTTTTTCATGATATCAGTAAAAATCTTATGTATTTTTCGTTCTCTTTTAAAAACCTCCCCTTAGTTTGATTACTTCTGCCGGCTTTCAATTTCTCTACCCAACTTTTCCCTTCATACCGAAATTTTATGATGGTAATAGCAGATGAAGTTTGCTACATAAAAAATAATGATCCTTTGCATATTTAGTTTTCTTATTTAAAACAAGATGTTGTTGCCTGTGTTTGCAATTCAAGTCTAACTTTTTTTTTCATTCTATCTGTGTATCTATCTATGCTTAATTTTTTTGTATATAGTATATATATAATATATATAATGAATTACATATTATAGATACTGTATGTGAGTATATACAGTATTGCACAAACACATACCATACTAGCATGTAGCAATGGTGTTTATGGATTGCTAAAACGATGTATGCTGGCATCATAGAAATATAAACCCCTTCTGTACCGTCGACATCCTTTTTATTTAATTCCGGCTACTACTAAACAATTTTATTCAGTTTAGGAAGGATCTATAGTAATTATACGGCTTCGAACTATCTCAATCAACCCCTTGAACTACCACAGATCCTATCTAAGCTGCATAGAATCGTCTGAATATAGCTAGAATATAATGTAACGGATGTCGCTGGTACAGAAAGGGTTAAATATGACGGTACAAAATGTTGCATAATGTTAAGGGAGTAATTTTGTGTTTCTACTGGTAATACAATACTGGTACAATACTCAGCAGTCACAGAAAATAGTTTGTATGCAATGTATAATTATACACTCTTGTGATTATTCTCCTATGCAATATATATATATTTTCAAATACAGTATTTGTTTCATAGAATATAATCAAACGTGTTGAGTAACAGTTTGTACTTTCATATTCACAATGAATATATATTTTGTTAATATCAATAAAGTTAATGACAATGCTGGTGATGGTTTGATTTGACCAAAGGATATTGAGTGAAGGATTTTACATACAGACTTATGGGTCCCCAACAAACTGAACTGAGGTAGGCTGATTATTAGTACTGTATTGTCTTGTTGAGTCGGGAGTTGAGACTGATATACAGTACACAAAGGATTTGTCTGGCAACATTGAAACTATTTTTTACTGAGATCGGGAACTAGTCTGCATACCTTATCATATGTGACAATTTTTTTTATATATACTTTATAAGTAAATTATACTTTGGAAGCTACTAGATTAGAATAAATCCCTTGGGGATTTTGCGGCACTTAGACAATATTCTGGCTATTATAGACAGTTCAGGATGGATCTGCGGGAGGTAAAAGGGTCTTAACCTTCAAAAAGAAATGGGGCGAAAGGTTTTATAATCACCAAACTAAAGAGGGGAACGTTTTAAAATGTCAAAACCAAATGGAGCTAAACATGAGGAGTCTAGAAGAAAACTTTCCCTTAACCTTACCAGATATATATAGGTAAAAACAAATGTCCTCACGGAAAGGGTTAAGAAATTACGATATGATTTATCGAACATATGTCGAAAAAATCCAGTTTAAATAAATAACAACATTACTAGCCAATACTGTGAGGAACCCCCCATACCCTTCTACATAAATGACTTAGGTATATATATAAATATACAGTATATATATATATATATATATAGTTTGCTCCCTAGACCTCCTTCAAACTAAAAATAATGCCCTCAAGACCCACCTTTGAGATACATTTGTACATTGTTTGGTAGAAAAAATATCCTGGCCGAAGGCTAATTCTTCCTATATTGTAAGCTTGCTATCAACCGCCAATAACACTTCAAATGGTACTAAAGGTACTGTATATGGGCAAAGAAATGAGGTGAAATGTCTTAAAATTGCCAAACAAATGGGGCGAACGTCTTTAAATGTCTAAATAACTAATGGGGATAAACATGAGGAAGAAGGGAGTCCAGAAAAAAAAAATAATACAAGTGTGTTGATTAGATAACTGAAGATTGGAGTCGGAAGGTGATTCTAGTGGCAACTGTACACAGTACACACCCCTTCCGTATCTTGTTGGGGTCTCGGTGGGATTATTATTAGGCACCAGATCAATAACTTTAAACTCCGGGAGGCAAAGGTCTGGTACGGTATCGAAGATAAGGGACATCATACATGCTATCTGTACATACTGGTAGTCCTCGTCAGTATCGCTATAGATGTTACCCAGAATATATTTGTCATCTGGCAATCTATGCCCTCGCCTTCATTGTCAGCTTCGTATTCTCTATCGACAGAATCCAGCAAGTCAGGAATGGATTTGTTATCACAGCGTTTACATGCATCATTTGATACAGGTTTCGGAAGCAAAATATAACTTCAATTTATGTTTTAAAGTTTTTTTTCCAGATCAGTTTCCTCCTATTTTGTCTTTTGTGGTTCTAGCGTGATATTTTCCTCATTGTTCGCGGATCTAGACCTTTTCTGAGACTTAACCATTTTATATATAACTGATCTGTTGCCCATTATATATTAGGTAGATTAGTTTATACTATTTAGAGATTACAAAGCTATATCTATATATATATATACAGTATATATATATATATATATACAGTATATATGCTTTTGAATAATTATCAAGAGGTATTTTTTCGGTACGCAAAAAACTATCACTTAACGAACGCTTCAAAACAACCATCAATCCTGTAGGTTAATGAAGTTTTGAGCCGAAAACGAAAAGAGAAGAAATACTCACCTGGTTTACTCACCTGGTAGGGCCACCAATCGGAAGCGCATGGCGCGCCAGGATCAAGCAGCCCAGTTTGTTTAAAAAGGACACGCCAGTCAAGACAGTCAGGCATATTGTACTGTAGTTGAGCAATGGTGACTGGTTGAGTGTGCCCAACAATAGACTTGGTGGGAGGAAATATGCAAGGAATTGAGTTGAAGATTAGTTTGGCTATATTTTGGGTGGGGGAAGTTTAAAGGCTAAAGAAAATATCTTGGAGGTGGTGTGTTAGCTTGGATTTAAATTGGCAAAGGGAAGTGGAATCGACTATTTCAGCTGGGAGTGAGTTCCATTGCTGAATTACTCGGCAGGAGAAAAATTGCTTTCTGGCTTCAGTTGTGGAGTGGGGAACAAAGATTTTATATTGATGGCCTCTTATTCCTTGACGGGGGGACATAGTGAATAAGTCATTGGGCTTAATAGGTGCATAGGTCTTGGAATATCTTAAAGCATTGGATCAGATCAGCCCTCAACAGTCTTCCTTTAATAGAGAATAAATTTAGGCTGGATAGTCGATCTGGATAGGAGAGATTTGAGTGGTTAGTTACTTGTTTGGTCCATCGGTGCTGGACAGATTCTAAGAGTTTGAGGTCTCCTTGGAATCCTGTGTTCCAAACAAGGGAGGCAAAGTCTAGTAGTGTAGAAGTCTAATATCCGAGATGAAGAGAGAGGTCATAAATGATGGGGAACGACATATAGTTGATTTAAGCAAGTTAGTAGCGACTCCTCCAGCTTTATTAACAGTTTCCCTTATATGAGCGTGAAACCTAAGCTTTGAGTCTACGTGGGCTCCCAGGTCTTTGTGAGGAGGAACAGTGATTAGGCAATTTCCATCTAGTTGGTAAGTAAAGTTGTTGTGAAACTCTTAAGCCACGTTTAAACCTCAGATGGACACATTTATTAGGAGCAAACTTGAGACCCCAGGAGGATGCAGTGGAGGCTAAAGTGTTGATGTTGTATTGGAGGTCATGAGAGATAGGTTGTGAGGACTTGCTTGGGTGTTGAATGTAAAGTTTGAGGTCATCAGCAAGCATTTTATAATAACACATGAATACGCATGAAGATGCAACTTATCTAGCCTACATGGTAGCCTATTTTATTTACACTCTTTTGTCGTTGTTTGAACCATCATCATCTTTACATTGTAATTATATAGAAGTAATATCGTAGTTATAAGGTAGTACACATAATATTCATGTCAAAATATAATACTGTACGTGTGATAACCATAAAATATAATAGTTAGCGCTAAAAGAACCATTTTCTGCAAATTAGTGTTCTTTAAAGAAAACAAATTTTTTATAGGTAACTCCTCTATTTCTTCAAATCAGAAATACAATCTAAATTATTTTAGATTTATAGGCTACACATGCGCGAGATATCTCAATCTTTGTAATATGTATGCAATCTTACGCAAAAAAATCAATTAACTAATACTTCAGAACAACTGTCAATCCTGTAGGTAGGGTAATGATGTTTCGAGTCGAAAACGAAACAAGAAGACAAACACATGAACATACAACTTATCTACATTGTATATCATTTACACTCGTATGCACTCTTACGTCGATGGTTGAGCCTTCTTTACCTGTATACTGTAATTATATAGAAATAATATCGTAGTTATAAGGTAGTAGGCTCTACATGATGTTTATGTCTATATAATGCGAGTGTGATAAATTAAAAATGTAATAGTTATCGCTAAAAAAAACATTTTCTACAAATTAGTAGGCCTATTCCTTAAAGAAAACTTAAATTTTATAGGTAACTTTTCTATTTCTTCAAGACAGAACAAAAATCAAAATTATTTCAGATTTATACACATACGCGAGATATATCAATCTTTGTAACATGTATACAATCTTTATGACCCATACATCATTCCTACATATGTCATTACCTGCGGAAATTACATTGTGGCTGCCCATCACCATGGCAACCAGGACGCGCTCGAGGCTTGCCAGATACTGGTACTGTAAACACTGGACTTAACGCACTTTATAACAGTCTACTAACACTCACAATGACTTTCAGTAGTGACATTTCTTGTTATTTTACGCATTGTGGACGCACACATGTTGTTCGAGTGGTGTAAATGACTCTCCCTCGAAAATTGAAGGGATCGTACATCAGCCACACTCACCCAGCAGCCTGGGAGTTTTGAAAAGGCGTACAGCACAGAGCGATGGTGGTGAACCCCCCTACCCCCCCAGGACCCCCAAATGACATTGGTGAGTGCCATTATGCATATATTCTTTAATTTCTATCCCATTTCATTACTTTTCAGGAGAAAAAAACATAGAAAATTGTGTTGGGTCTCAGCAGTCAAGAAATTATAATTCAGGGGCTTAAGGGGTTAAGAAGATCTATATACATAACCAAAAAAAGTCAGTGACAACATAAGGTTCTTATGTATGAAATGACAAGTATTTTTAACTCACTTTCCAGAAATGCAATCAAAATTAGTCTATCGTCAATATTTGTTTATTTCAATATAGCACAAGCGTATACTCTCGCGATTCCCGGACTCATACGCCAGTATATAATTCTCTGTTTAGTTTGTTTTAAGATGTTTTAGAGCTATAAATTATAGTGCTACGTGTAGCTCATAGTATGAGAAAAAGAATAAATTTTTTTTGCAGTCCCTACTCCTAATATTCGATTATATATGATTAAAAATAAATATGCAATCGTTGGACACAAATTTCAGCACGGTTTTATATTGAAACGAGTTGGCCTATACTAGACACTGATATTAGCTTACAATACATAGTATATAATAAAACAAAACTATTCAACGATATAAAAACCCATCATATGGTATTTTTGGTACACTAACCAGTAGTCCAGGCAAAGTATCCAACGTGTTTAAGGGGACAGCCAGGCGCACCTTCCTGTCTGCATACTGGTCAGAGACTGAAGACTCTCACTCTTCCTATTGATCGGGAGGGGGTAAATAGACTTAGAGCAGTGTTGTCAAGCATTTCATTCAGTGTATCACTATCAACACTTTTTGTAGACCAATTTATACACAATTTGAGTATTCAGTATTCACTCAATTGATTTATAAAGTATCCAATACACGAATCGCTTATCCATGCACTTAGGGAGAGCCTTCACGGATATGCGAATTACGGTTCTATGCCTGAGAGGGTTAATAGCTGGATGTAGCTGAGAAAATCCATCACCAGACTTGAAACTATGTGCGAAGTGAATTTTGATACAGTTACCCATCCTATGTGGCCAAACATAGAAAAGTGGGCAATATAAGGACAACTAATCTTAATAGATGAGCATGCAAACTAAGATAAATTGTATATTAATTAGTCTAAAGAATCCAAACTCCAACGTATTTGTGAAACCATTTCCATGATATATATTTGTGTAAGTTGATAGTAATAATATTGTTCAACGTAATACAAATACTTGCTAGGGTCTAAGAACTCACAAAAAGATAAATGTCCATACTTACCTAGAATCCAGGTTCAGTGTTATTATTTTTCAAAGTAAAAAAAAATCTCCTAACAAATTACCATGCTTATGTAAAGTGAAGATTGCAGTATTTTTTGTGATATCAAATTATTGAATTAAATGTGTAACAAATCGATTTGGGAGATATCTATTGTGTGTAAATATAACATTGTCTTGTACTACTCTTAGAACTCGCATTGTGTTTGTATTGTATATATGATTGAACTCTTGATATCTCCCCGTTAGAATAATCCACAAACTTGTTTTGTTTAGCATAACAATTTTATTACTGGTTATCTATATTTATTAAACCAGTGCCTTAGTATGTCAGTGTCGAACTGTCTATTAGGTACACAGCCTGTCTACTACATATCTGCTGCCGACTCAAACCAGGGAACAGGTTGAGAACGTCATCACAGTGTTTCTCAAGTTTTGCAATCTCATCTCCCATCTTAAGTCCACGATATGCCTCCAAAGACATCCATGCTGATACTATTGCAGTGTGATATGCAAGTTTTCATAAAGAAGGAAATGCAGAGTGGGGGCGGTTCGTTCGTGGCAACCCCTTCGGGGATCACAGCGTCAGGCAATAGATAGATAGATAGAGTGTAATTACCTAGCCTTACTGCAAGTCATCAATCACTCCGGAAATTAATAGAGCATTGGTATTCAACCTACATATTACTTAAATTAGATTAGATGCTCTAGGCGAAACAAAATGCTAACATAAGAGAGACTATTAACAAAAGATGGAAGCAAAGAGATGGGATGTGTTTGCATATACAAACACGCTAGCCTTAATGTAATAGTAAGTCAGGGTAAAGAGTGAGAATATGTCCGAGGACTGTGGGAGGAGGTAAAGTAGTTATAAAGTTCATGGTATGCATTATAGGACATCTCCGGGGGCCTGAAGGAGCAATAGATAGACAGCATTTGATGTGATGAGGCTAATCTAAATTAACCTAAGTATGATAACGACTTTCCACAGGTTATGGTGTATAGTATAGAATTATTCAATATTAGGAAATCCTCATATAATAGTCATATTGCGAAAGAATGTTATAAGTATTCCATAGTAAACAAATTGCACTGGCCATCACTTAAATGTCAGGAATTATCCCCACCTGAAGGCTTAACCTAAATCTTATAAGAGCTGTTAAGATCTACAGAAAATCTCTTTAGCGGCAAAGTGGTTGGCGCGTTTTAGTATGAAAACAATAAAACGTATCATAAAATACAATAATTGGAAAGATCCTGTGTAGCGGGCAGAATTGTTTTTCAGATGCCTTTTACTAAGATATCTTTAACCTAACCTAACCAAAGCCTAACCTAACCTAGTATATTAGTGGACTGTTTTTCAGATGCCTATTTACTAAGATATCTTTAACCTAACCTAACCAAAACCTAACCTAACCTAGTATATTAGTGGACTATTTATGAATGTAAAACGTAAAACAATATTGTAACATTACCAAATTATTAAGATATATACATACAGGGCCACCCGCTACACAGGATTATACCATACTTTCATACACAACCTTCTGAATATATTGTTTAACCCTTTTCTATAAGAGGACTACCTAAATTTATTCTGTCAATCATTCTACTATTTCCCTCAGCTTATGAAGATCCTGTGAGAATCGGGCCAGAGAGTGGTCACCATTTGTATCAGAGGTCCTTTCTAAACTAAGTATAAAGTCAAAATTAGGGGGGGTCACCGGCTTATTTTTGCTCTCTCTCCTGTTTTCTCTTTCCCTGGCTTGTATCCATTCGGCCCAATTCAGCCAACTGTTTCAAGACTTTTATCCTCATCCAGGTGTCGATTTCCTCCTGGCGAGCGATAGCGAGCCAGAATTGTTTGGAGAAATCCGGCTTCGCCGGAGAAATGTTTCTATCGAAAAATGTACAAATTTAGCTAGCTGTCAAAGCAAAAATATATATATGCTGGCTCGCTACCGCTCGCCAGGAAAATATTGACACCTGGATGGGGGTAAACGTCTTAAAACAGTAGGCCGAATGGATACAAGCCAAAAAGAGAGGGAGAGAAAGAGAAAAAAAGCTAGGTGGGCTCCCTTAAGGACAGTTAATAAATATGTAGTTATCAATCACCGGAACAACACAGGGAATTATACTGTATCCCTTTGCGTCACAGTCCATTGATAAGATAACGCTCCCCAGAAAGCTCCACACTTCCTTTTTTAACCCCTTGAAATGAAGCTCTGACGCGTTTTAACAGTGTATTTTGGCTATCATTAAACGGTTTTATGCAGCTTAGGAAGTATCTGTGGGTATTAAAATGGTAAAGACTATCTCAATCTGACTTCCATATACCCTTCCTAATCTGAATAAAATCGTCTAATAATTACCAGAAAACAAAAAAAGAAATGCGTATTGAAGGTTGAAAGGGTTAACAGAACTATAAATTACATTCTGCAGATAAGAAGTGTGCACCGATAAGAAGGTGATGTACAGTGGGTAGTAGGCGCGGCCAAGTTTATTGAAGGAAGTGCTAGTGAGGAGGTAAGATGGTGTTAACCCCTTTTGTACTGGTGATGTCTTCTTAATTGTATTCTAGCTATATTTAGACGATTGTGTGCAGTTTAACCCTTTCAAGCTCCAATACGCATTTCTGTTCTGTTTTCTGGCTACTATTAGACGATTTTATTCAGATTAGTAACGGTATACGGAAGTCAAAGGGTTGATTGAGATGGTATTTACCCTTTTAATACCAACAGATCCTTCCTAAGCTGCATACAATCGTCTAAGGATAGCCAAACTAAACTGCTAAAACGCGTCAGAGCTTCAAGGGGTTAAGAA
Source organism: Paralithodes platypus (assembly GCA_032716605.1). Lineage (NCBI taxonomy): Eukaryota > Metazoa > Arthropoda > Malacostraca > Decapoda > Lithodidae > Paralithodes > Paralithodes platypus. The sequence continues at coordinate 42,099,569 of CM064552.1, read as the reverse complement.
GGATTTGTGGTAGTAAATAGGGTTAAGTGACATTGTTCGAAGCCTGATAATTGCTGAAGGCCCTTTTTAATCTGCATAAAATCGTCTAATAGTTGCTAGAATATAATGAAATGATGTCACCGGTAATAATGAAATGATGTCACCGGTAATAAAGGGGGTAATAGTGTGTGTTGGGTGACTTGGGTCCACGTTCTTCATTGGCCAGACTAGTTCTATGAAGCTTAACATTATCATTATAAAAACACATTACTATATTAAATACGATTTTCGAAGTTTTATAACTAATGAATGAAGTCGACTGCACTTTTATAATTGTAAATTACATAATTTGTATATGAATGTGTGTAGACAAGATTAATTTCTACTGATTAACCCTTTCAAGATCCAAGACGCATTTCTTTCCGGGTTTCTGGTAATTATTCGACGATTTTATTCAGATTTAGTAAGGGTATAGGGAAGTCAGAGGGTTGATTGAGACAGCCTTAACCCTTTGAATACCCACAGATCCTTCCTAAGCTGCATAAAATCGTCTAATGATAGCCAAAATAAACTGCTAAAACGCGTCAGAGCTTCAAAGGGTTAATTACTTACTCTTTATTTAAATTTTCAGGTCGTGTGAAAGACCAATATCTGTTTAAAATGGAGCTAAATAACAGCCAACCCAAGACTGAGGAGCACATCTACGAGGATCCAACACAACTGAACGGAGACACAGAAGCACCTCGTGAAGGCTCTGCGGTATATCGAAAGAATGCAGTACCCCCACCTTATGGCATTTATAATAATGGATATGTTCCCGATTCTGGCGATCAGCTAAATGACTCCAATCAGCCGAATATAGAAATGGTTTGTATTTGATTTAAATTTAATTTTAATTTGGTAGTGGAATATCAAAGGAATATGACTTTGTTAGCAACGGATATGTCGCTGATTCTGTAATACAAATAAATGCCTTCAGTCTACTGATAAAGGAATGGGTTGTAGGCTTCTCAGATGATAATGATATATGTTTGAGCCAAGCATATGAAATGGAGTCGTTTAAATTCGGATTATGTATACAATATTTTGTTATAATTAAAAACAAATTGATTACCTAATAAGTGTAACCTTGCTTCTTCTACAGCTACAATTAAATTATGATGATATTATACTATCTATTATCAGTACGATAATACATAGATGGCCTCGGAATCAGACTCAGACATACCCTAAGTGGTTAATCCTGTAAGTCCTTAAATACATTGGCATGGGTTGTCCCAAGGGACAGGTCCGCTCGGGGGCGTTTTGTATATGGTTAACCTCATAAAGGGGAGTAAGGTGTCCATGAAATAGATAGTTAGATAGACAGATCATCAGTATAGGTTATAAACACACTTATATTTTTATATGCCTTTATTTTATTTATATGGACACAAACGGTAGGTTGCCTGTACGTTGGGGTCAAAATGCTTGGACACACTAAGTTTAAAGCAGTCTAAGTCATAGGATGAAGGAAATATTGATTAAGGGAGAGTTCCAGAGTTCAATTGTCGAGAAGAAGAAAGACGGAGATAATGTGCCTTGGTATACTTGATTTCCACGGCATCAGTAGGCATAGCTCCTGGTATAGTATACTTGGAGTATGCTTCTCCTGACGCCAACCTGGTGCCAACGTAGAAAATGTCTGAGAGTTTACCTTTTCTTGAGCGAGCTATACTGGGTAACAATTATAAACTCCACCTATTCTATCTATAAGGCTGGGAACCCAAGAATTTCACAGCTGTCATAAGGACTATTGCAAACTATTCAACGCTGTCACTGCATACGCTTTTGAAAGATTGTGGATCTCTTATGTTTTATTTTCATTCAGCAAACACAACTCACAGATCATACACAACACTAACTGGATGTTCAGGAAGTTCTATACATGAAGCACGCCATTCGGAATGTGGATTTGGTTTTCAGTGAATTTGTTTGCTCTTCTTTCATTCCTTTATGTATTAAAGCTAAATGTAAATAAAAAGAAAACATGTGTTTTCCATAATTTAAGGGGGGATGGTTCACTTTTTGGGCGATTATTGCATGTATTCATTATTTTTCTAGTTTCATCCCTAGACCTCCATTAAATTAAAAAAAACATCCATTAGATCCCCCTTCTAGATTAATTTGTAAATTTTTTGGTAGAAAAATGTCCCGCCACTTCCAACAATACAGGCTCACTATCGTTCGCCAGGGAAAACATCGACACCTAAATAGCACGAAAGGTCTAAATATTGACGAAGAAATGGGGCGAAAGGTCTTAAAATTGACTAACTAATGGGGCAAACATCTTAACATCTGAAAACTAATGGGGCTAAACATGAGGGAGAAAGTGGTCCAGAAAACCGGCCCATCCCCCCTTAAATACTTATTATCATTCATGTCTTTCTGGTAGAATAAAACTGTACTTTCAAAGCCCCCAAGCGTGTGTCTTAACCCTATCAGTATATGAGGACGCCTTCTGCCATTCATTCTGGCTATATATTGGCACTTTTATTAAGCTTAAGAAGGACCTGTGGGAGTTCGAGGGTTGAGTTAATGTATACCCCTTTAATTAACAGAGGTGGGCAGGTGCGCGCCATTTGGCGCTCTGCGCTCTGCGATCCGGTGCGCAGTACCAATATAGAGGAGCGCGGAGCGAGGAGCGGCAAAATTCTGAAATCGGAGTGCAGGCGGGGAGCGCAGCTAGAAATTTGCGCTCCTTTCTGGCACTCCGGAGGCGATTTTTCCTGTCAACAACAGGTACAAGAACGTCATTATCGTGTACAGTCATCGTTCCATTCGTACGGTGTTACTCACGGTGTTAGTAAAATGTGATACAGTGATACTATGATGGTGACAGACTGACAGTGTTATAGTTGTTAACTTGTTATTTTTTTTTTTTTGGCTTTTGCTAACGCAAAGTAAACCTTACGGGCAAGTTACGGCTTACGAAGGGGCCTAAGGGTAAGTCTGGCAGTGGTATAGCCCGAGCCTGTCTGACTGTCTGATAGTCAAAAGACACTATCGATACTATCGGAATGTTACTTGAATGTATGGGTGGTAGGGTGGTTTGGGGGATGGTGGGGGGAAGGTAGAAGCGTAATTGACTCGTGTTACAAATATGAAGCCGATTGGTGAGGTAGTTTCGCCACCACAGATTTTATTTGTTTTCCTTTTCTTCGTACGGATACACTGGAAGTAGGTTGTGGGAGGCAGTTGGGGGTGTGGTGGAGGGAAGGCATAAGGGTAAGGCACTTGTCACACAAATATGGAACCGATATGGACCCTAGTCCCGGCCGTATATTATATATATAATTATTATAAATTATATACCGTCGGACCTGGCAGTTTCGGACCTAGTTTCTCAGTTTGGACAGTTTCTGTAATTCTTTATGTCATATCATAGATATCAATGGACAGTCACAATGTCACAAACTCACAATGATATCAATCATATCATATCATTGACATTTGCAATGATATCAATCATATCATATCATTGACATTTGATTTATTGATATGACATAAAGAATAACAGAAACTGAGAAAGTGAGAAACTTAAACAGTTAAACTTCAGAAAGACACCATGACTTGAGTTTTTTTAATGTTTTGAATTCTTGGAATTTAGTGAAGTGAAAGACAAAGGACAAAGTGAAGGACAAAGGTAAATAATTAAATAACTTCTAGAAGCTGTTTTTTTTTTTTTTTTTTTATATACCTATTTTTGGGAGCGCGGAGCGCAGGAGCGCGGAGCGGGAAGCGCATCGGGTCTGCTGACAAAAGGAGCGCGTGAGCGCTGCCGCATTACCTTATGTCTGATGAGCGCGGAGCGCTGCCGCATTACCGGTCCCACCGGAGCGCGCCCACCTCTGTTAATTAATTATTATGTTCTATCCAACAACCAACTCTACTTCCTAATTTGTATAGAATCGTCTAATAATAGCCTGAATATATTGAAGAAGCGTCATCAAATACCAAAGGGGTTAAGAATAAAGTTGACGTGTATTGTGTTTCAGGGCAGTAAAGACGAGAATAAAGTTGACCTGTATTGTGTTTCAGGGCAGTAAACTCAAGAACAAAGTTGACGTGTATTGTGTTTCAGGGCAGTAAACTCAGGAATAAAGTTGACGTGTATTGTGTTTCAGGGCAGTAAACTCAAGAATAAAGTTGACGTGTATTGTGTTTCAGGGCAGTAAACTCAAGAATAAAGTTGACGTGTATTGTGTTTCAGGGCAGTAAAGACAAGAATAAAGTTGACGTGTATTGTGTTTCAGGGCAGTAAACTCAAGAATAAAGTTGACGCGTATTGTGTTTCAGGGCAGTAAACTCAAGAATAAAGTTGACGTGTATTGTGTTTCAGGGCAGTAAACTCAAGAATAAAGTTGACGTGTATTGTGTTTCAGGGCAGTAAACTCAAGAATAAAGTTGACGTGTATTGTGTTTCAGGGCAGTAAACTCAAGAATATAGATGACGTGTATTTTGTTTCAGGGCAGTAAACTCAAGAATAAAGTTGACGTGTATTGTGTTTCAGGGCAGTAAACTCAAGAATATAGATGACATGTATTGTGTTTCAGGGCAGTAAACTCAAGAATAAAGTTGATGTGTATTGTGTTTCAGGGCAGTAAACTCAAGAATAAAGTTGACGTGTATTGTGTTTCAGGGCAGTAAACTCAAGAATAAAGTTGATGTGTATTGTGTTTCAGGGCAGTAAACTCAAGAATATAGATGACGTGTATTGTGTTTCAGGGCAGTAAACTCAAGAATAAAGTTGACGTGTATTGTGTTTCAGGGTAGTAAACTCAAGAATATAGATGACATGTATTGTGTTTCAGGGCAGTAAACTCAAGAATAAAGTTGATGTGTATTGTGTTTCAGGGCAGTAAACTCAAGAATAAAGTTGACGTGTATTGTGTTTCAGGGCAGTAAAGACAAGAATAAAGTGGACGTGTATTGTGTTTCAGGGCAGTAAAGACGTGGACAGCTCTTCTCACGGTGATGACTCTGATGATGATGACGAGGACCAGAGTCTCTTCACACTGCTGCCTGGCTTTAGGAACATCAAGACTAAGGTAATAATCTACTCTTACCACACAGAATAAAGCTTTCAAAATCATAACAGGATGCACAGAAACCACAAACACAAATCACATACATGCCGAAACACAGATTCTCCCCCTGAAGACTCATTTAGACATAATAGGAACACAGTCCTCATCAGCCCACGACCCACTTCACCCATGCCACTCCCCAACACATCACCCACCCCCACCTCGAGACATGAAACAAACACCTGCCCATTATTTCACCCAAATATACATTAACATCGCCTCCCCCCCCCCCCCACACCTCCAAACAACAACATACACACGCACCTTACCCAACAAACCATCAACAGACCACACAACACAATCCTAACTCTCAACCTCTGAAGATTAACCCATCAAAAACACGCTTCCAAGAGAAACCCAAGTCACACTTGCACGCCTCAGGTCCGGCCACCACCCGTCATTTCAAGATTACAAACACAGAATAGATCCAACTCAAAACCTTCTTGTCTTCGCTGTCAATATCCCACTGAATACCAGCAAACTATTGCCATTCTTGTCGAACTATCATTCCCTCCAAGTTGCCTAATGTACAGTAGAGTCTTGGTATGGTGCTGTCTTCTTGTAGCACTGTTAAGGCTGGTGTGGTTTGCAGATACTGCAGGTGCAGGTGCTCCAGTTGGACTTAGTTCAGTCTTGCTGAGGCACAGTTAGCACTGTACCAACATCAGCCACAGTGATGACATGATGGGGTGGTGTTGTGGCAGGACTTCTTTGTATTATATTCCAACTGCGAAAAGGCAACCACGTCTGAGCCGTTACAATGTACCGGTATGTAATGGATAATGACGTTAAACTATTGTATGTATTGTATTTACCCTGCTTCTCTTGGCGGCACATAACTATTACCAGTATTGACAACTTAATTACATTACCGCAAGATCTATAGATATTAGACTATCTATCTGAACATTTGTTATATCTAGCAACATGAATTCTAGCTATATTATGAATTTGGGCCATTTTAATCGATAATCTAGAGAGTGCCAGTTTTTCTAATGATATATACAATAGTCTTTTTTGTTTGTTTTATTCTATTTAGCAACATTCCATCAATTTGTGAGAAATTATCTGGCGATATTTTGTAATTTTGATTGGGCAACACTGACAACCACTCCTCATTTAATAATCTGTGGTAGAGTGTTCCATGAGCTAGTGAATTTCCCTAAAAGAACTGGCGCTGTAAAGAAGGCTGAAGCTTGTTAGTATTAATAACATGTTTTCTAACACCATGCACTCCCTGCTCAATAGCAGGGCTAGGGTGGATGCCCTGATGTTTTAGGGACTTTAGTGGACAGTTGGTCAGTTGCCACAGATTCCTAGACCGTGCCATCCACCAGCTATCGTCTTCCAATAACGCACACTGGCTGGCCCGAGCCTCGAACCTTCGACCTCTCGGTTTGCAGGCGAGTGCCTTACCAACTGCGCTAGCCCGGTTGTTATTATTATTGTTATTATTATTATCGTTGTTATTATTATAATAATAATATTATTTAGCTAATATTCTTCTTATTGTTATTATCTATATTTTCAGATGCATGGTCTGGCCAAGTGGCGGAGGGCAGCCATAGGACTGACTCTGACTGCTGTCTATCTGGGCTACTTCATTGCTGTTATGGTCATCACTACAGACACGGAGGTAAGCAAAAAGTTAGGCTTTGTTGTATTCATTTAAAGCTTTGTAATAATGTAGTAATCAATTCTGGTGTGTTTGTGTGTGTGTCTGTTTTTATATCTCCATCGATCTCTAGCTCAGAATAGTATCTGATTGACCACTGATACAGAGAACTGAACCTCTAATGTGCTCCATTAATACCAATACTATGGATGTGGATTGGTTGCTTTAAGACAGTTGGACAAAATCCTGAAGGAAGTTATTAGAATAATCATGACCCCTTCATCACACAGGACCGTCCTCCATTATTCATATGAAGAAATTTTGCGTCTGTTGTATTATTCTACAGACATTAAAATTCAATCTACGACCATGTATAGAAGCTGCTCGTCGAGAAACATCGAATGGCACCAAGTAGAATTCCCTAGGACTTATAGTTTGGGCTACAGAGGACTTTTAAAGTCCAAAAACTGGTCATTTGGGCCCTTCTGGGAGGCCGTCATATACGAAATCCTAAACTAATTGTCCGATTTCAATTCTGTTTGCGCCATTCGATTCAACGTGGCAAAGTGAACTTATGGTTAAAATCTGAACAAAATCCATACATAGATAACTCGTCTATGGGTGATTTAGAAATGTTCTAAATCAAAATCAAAATTAGGCCTATTGGGCCTACAAAATGTTCTAAATTCAAACATTTATATACCGTTGGAATCGCAACGACGAGACGAATCCATATATACCCATGAAAACTCGAAATTCGAAAGTCGCCCGCCAAGTGCAAAATGTTTCCTGGGCAGGGATTTTGGAAACAAATATTTTCGATTCTGGGCGAATGGCTGGTCGAAAATGCAATCTACGACCATCTATAGAAGCTGATCGTCGAGAAAAATCGAATGGCACCAAGTAGAATTTCCTAGGACTTATAGTTTGGGCTACAGAGGACTTTTAATGTCTAAAAACTGGTCATTTGGGCCTTCTGGGAGGCCGAGTCAAATTATAAATCCTAAACTAATGACCCGATTTCAATTCTGTTTGCGCCATTCGATTCAGCGTGTCAAAGTATATTTGTGGTATCAATTTGAACAATATCCATACATAGATAACAACGGAAAGTACTGATACTGTATCTCGATTGATTATAAAATATAATAGTTACCCATTTAAAATAACGTTTTCTTTAATAAAGATTATTGAAAGAAAACTAGCCCGTGCTCAATATTGTATGGCTAACTATACTATTTGAACATGCCATATTATCACTTACGTGGCTGCTCCATTATAACAAGTGGGTAATTTCGGTGGAAGGAAGACACAGGAAAGAGTTTTAATTATATATCCTTCTCTAATTAATTATACACACAACAAAGCCACTCCAACAGCTTCTTCTCTGAATTAGACAGTCACCATGTAGGGGACAGTGGTGTTTAAACTTTAATTTAAAATAGGCCTATTGTGCCTAAAAAAATTGTCAAAATTAAAAAAAACATATACCGTTGGAATTGTAATGACGAGACGAATCCATATATACCCATGAAAACTCGAAATTCGAAAGTCGCCCGCCAAGTGCAAAACTTTTCCAGAGATTTTGGAAACAAATATTTTCGATTCTGGGCGAATGGCTGGTCTAAAATTCAATCTACGACCATGTATAGAAGCTGCTCGTCGAGAAACATCGAATGGCACCAAGTAGAATTCCCTAGGACTTATAGTTTGGGCTACAGAGGACTTTTAAAGTCCAAAAACTGCTCCCTTCTGGGAGGCCGTCATATACGAAATCCTAAACTAATTGTCCGATTTCAATTCTGTTTGCGCCATTCGATTCAACGTGTCAAAGTGAACTTATGGTTAAAATCTGAACAAAATCCATAGGTAGATAACTCGTCTATGGGTGATTTAGAAATGTTCTAAATCAAAATCAAAATTAGGCCTATTGGGCCTACAAAATGTTCTAAATTCAAACATTGTTATACCGTTGGAATCGCAACGACGAGACGAATCCATATATACCCATGAAAACTCGAAATTCGAAAGTCGCCCGCCAAGTGCAAAATGTTTCCTGGGCAGGGATTATGGAAACAAATATTTTCAATTCTGGGCGAATGGCTGGTCGAAAATGCAATCTACGACCATCTATGGAAGCTGCTCGTCGAGAAAAATCGAATGGCACCAAGTAGAATTCCCTAGGACTTATAGTTTGGGCTACAGAGGACTTTTAAAGTCTAAAAACTGGTCATTTAGGCCTTCTGGGAGGCCGAGTCAAATTATAAATCCTAAACTAATGACCCGATTTCAATTCTGTTTGCGCCATTCGATTCAGCGTGTCAAAGTATATTTGTGGTATCAATTTGAACAATATCCATACATAGATAACAACGGAAAGTATTGATACTGTATCTCGATTGATTATAAAATATAATAGTTACCTATTTAAAATATAGTTTTCTTTAATAAAGATTATTGAAAGAAAACTAGCCCGTGGTCAATATTGTATGGCTAACTATACTATTTGAAAATGCCATATTATCACTTACGTGGCTGCTCCATTATAACAAGTGGGTAATTTGGGTGGAAGGATGACACAGGAAAGAGTTTTAATTATATATTCTTCTCTAATTAATAACACACACACAACAAAGCCACTCCAACAGCTTCTTCTCTGAATTAGACAGCCACCATGTAGGGGACAGTGGTGTTTAAACTTTAAAATAGGCCTATTGTGCCTAAAAAAAATCAAAAATTAAAAAAAACATATACCGTTGGAATTGTAATGACGAGACGAATCCATATATACCCATGAAAACTCGAAATTCGAAAGTCGCCCGCCAAGTGCAAAACTTTTCCTGGGCAAGGATTTTGGAAAAAAAAAAAATCGATTCTGGGCGAATGGCTGGTCGAAAATGCAATCTACGACTATCTATAGAAGCTGGTCGTCGAGAAAAATCGAATGGCACCAAGTAGAATTCCCTAGGACTTATAGTTTGGGCTACAGAGGACTTTTAAAGTCTAAAAACTGGTCATTTGGGCCTTCTGGGAGGCCGTCATATACGAAATCCTAAACTAATTGTCCGATTTCAATTCTGTTTGCACCATTCGATTCAACGTGTCAAAGTGAACTTATTGTTAAAATCTGAACAAAATCCATACATAGATAACTCGTCTATGGGTGATTTAGAAATGTTCTCAATCAAAATCAAAATTAGGCCTATTGGGCCTACAAAATGTTCTAAATTCAAACATTTATTTACCGTTGGAATCGCAACGACGAGATGAATCCATATATACCCATGAAAACTCGAAATTCGAAAGTCGCCCTCCAAGTGCAAAATATTTCCTGGGCAAGGATTTTGGAAACAATTTTTTTCGATTCTGGGCGAATGGCTGGTCGAAAATGCAAACTACGACCATCTATAGAAGCTGCTCGTCGAGAAAAATCGAATGGCACCAAGTAAAATTCCCTAGGACTTATAGTTTGGGCTACAGAGGACTTTTAAAGTCTAAAAACTGGTCATTTGGGCCTTCTGGGAGGCCGAGTCAAATTATAAATCCTAAACTAATGACCCGATTTCAATTCTGTTTCCGCCATTCGATTCAGCGTGTCAAAGTATATTTGTGGTATCATTTTGAACAATATCCATACATAGATAACAACGGAAAGTACTGATACTGTATCTCGATTGATTATAAAATATAATAGTTACCCATTTAAAACTATTGTTTTCTTTAATAAAGATTATTGAAAGAAAACTAGCCCATGGTCAATATTGTATGGCTAACTATACTATTTGAACATGCCATATTATCACTTACGTGGCTGCTCCATTATAACAAGTGGGTAATTTCGGTGGAAGGAAGACACAGGAAAGAGTTTTAATTATATATCCTTCTCTAATTAATTACACACATAACAAAGCCACTCCAACAGCTTCTTCTCTGAATTAGACAGCCACCATGTAGGGGACAGTGGTGTTTAAACTTTAAAATAGGCCTATTGTGCCTAAAAAATTGTCAAAATAAAAAAAAACATATACCGTTGGAATTGTAATTACGAGACGAATCCATATATACCCATGAAAACTCGAAATTCGAAAGTCGCCCGCCAAGTGCAAAACTTTTCCTGGGCAGGGATTTTGGAAACAAATATTTTCGATTCTGGGCGAATGGCTGGTCTAAAATTCAATCTACGACCATCTATAGAAGCTGCTCGTCGAGAAAAATCGAATGGCACCAAGTAGAATTCCCTAGGACTTATAGTTTGGGCTACAGAGGACTTTTAAAGTCTAAAAACTGGTCATTTAGGCCTTCTGGGAGGCCGAGTCAAATTATAAATCCTAAACTGATGATCTGATTTCAATTCTGTTTGCGCCATTCGATTCAGCGTGTCAAAGTGTATTTGTGGTATAAATTTGAACAATATCCATACATAGATAACAACGGAAAGTACTGATACTGTATCTCGATTTATAATAAAATATAATAGTAACCCATTTAAACTATTGTTTTCTTTAATAAGGATTATTGAAAGAAAACTAGCCCGTGGTCAATATTGTATGGCTAACTATACTATTTGAACATGCCATATTATCACTTACGTGGCTGCTCCATTATAACAAGTGGGTAATTTACGTGGAAGGAAGACACAGGAAAGAGTTTTAATTATATATCCTTCTCTAATTAATAACACACACACAACAAAGCCACTCCAACAGCTTCTTCTCTGAATTAGACAGCCACCATGTAGGGGACAGTGGTTTTTAAACTTTAAAATTGGCCTATTGGACTAAAAAATGTCAAAATTAAAACAATCATATACCGTTGGAATTATAATGACGAGACGAATCCATATATACCCATGAAAACTCGAAATTCGAAAGTCGCCCACCAAGTGCAAACATTTTCGTAGGGATTTTGGAAACAAATATTTTCGATTCTGGGCGAATTGCTGGTCTAAAATTCAATCTACGACCATGTATAGAAGCTTCTCGTCGAGAAACATCGAATGGCACCAAGTAGAATTCCCTAAGTCATATAGTTTGGGCTACAGAGGGCTTTTAAAGTCCAAAAACTGGTCATTTGGGCCCTTCTGGGAGGCCGTCATATACGAAATCCTAAACTAATTGTCCGATTTCAATTCTGTTTGCGCCATTCGATTCAACGTGGCTAAGTAAACTTATGGTTAAAATCTGAACAAAATCCATACATAGATAACTCGTCTATGGGTGATTTAGAAATGTTCTAAATCAAAATCAAAATTAGGCCTATTGGGCCTACAAAATGTTCTAAATTCAAACATTTATATACCGTTGGAATCGCAACGACGAGACGAATCCATATATACTCATGAAAACTCGAAATTCGAAAGTCACGTACAAAATGTTTCCTGGGCAAGGATTTTGGAAACAAATATTTTCGATTCTGGGCGAATGGCTGGTCGAACATGCAATCTACGACCATCTATAGAAGCTGCTCGTCGAGAAAAATCGAATGGCACCAAGTAGAATTCCCTAGGACTTATAGTTTGGGCTACAGAGGACTTTTAAAGTCTAAAAACTGGTCCTTTGGGCCTTCTAGGAGGCCGAGTCAAATTATAAATCCTAAACTGATGATCTGATTTCAATTCTGTTTGCGTCATTCGATTCAGCGTGTCAAAGTGTATTTGTGGTATAAATTTGAACAATATACATACATAGATAACAACGGAAAGTACTGATACTGTATCTCGATTTATAATAAAATATAATAGTTACCCATTTATAACTATTGTTTTCTTTAATAAAGATTATTGAAAGAAAACTAACCCGTGGTCAATATTTTATGGCTAATTATACTATTTTAACATGCCATATTATCACTTACGTGGCTGCTCCATTATAACAAGTGGGTAATTTGGGTGGAAGGATGACACAGGAAAGAGCTTTAATTATAGATCCTTCTCTAACTAATAACACATACAACAAAGCCACTCCAACAGCTTCTTCTCTGAATTAGACAGCCACCATGTAGGGGACAGTGGTTTTTAAACTTTAAAATAGGCCTATTGGGCCTAAAAAAAAATCAAAATTAAAAAATCCATATACCGTTGGAATCGCAACGACGTGACGAATCCAGATATACCCTTGAAAACTCGAAAATCGAAAGCCACCCGATAAGTGCAAAAGTTTTAATGGGGATTTGAAAAAAAAAAAAAATCGATTCTGGGTGAATGGCTGGTCGAAAATGAAATCCACGACCATGTATGGATGCTGTTGCTCGAGAGAAATCGAATGGCACCCGGTAGAATTTCCCCTATTTGAGTTTTGTTGAATAATCAGCATATTTCAGAGTGTCTATAATTTGTTTATAAGAGTTAATAAATGGTACCTTGTGAACAAATATGGGTACATGGATAGTATGAAGAGGGTAATGGAAGTCTCCATATTTTTTATACCCTGGTAAGGGTTTATTGGTAGTAATAAACCTGTCTAACATAAGGATAGCAAGGTAAAACACAATCAATATACCTATTGATTATATATATCATATTTACACCTTTGATGTTTTTTTATTAGAATGTGTGAAATTAGTTATTTCAATAATCACAATTAAATATATGTTTGAAAAAAAACCTATGTCTCAACATTTATGCCAGTATCATACTAGCGCTTCTTTCCTCAACAGTTATCACCAACACTTTCCCTTCATAATTGTTAAAGGGCACAGGGTTCTGGGTGGGACTTTGGTGTCCTGGGCGTTTCCGCACCCTCCTCAGCCCTTCACCTGGGAGCGGCTTCGGTCACCTGGGCTTTTTAGTAATAAAGGTGAGGGTTCTGTGGGGGCACTTGGTTATGGCCTTGGCCTTGCTCGGAACCTTGGGGCTGTTCGGTCAGACAGCCTGGGGAACAATAACAACAACAACACTGGTCTGGGAGTTTATATAATTCTGTTATCTAATTTAATCTGGGTTCAGTTCAATTTCCGACACCATTGCATATCCCACACATGTTGCCTGTATTTTTTTTTTTTTTTCTATGTGATTGAGGGAGGCAAAAGGCAGAACTGCCTATAGCGAGTGCCTCCCCCATAGTTGAAAGAGTGACAGGGCCAAAATCAAGGGACGTTCGAGCCAAAATGCCTGGACACACTGAGTTTGAAGCAATTTAAGTCATAGGAAGAGGGAAAGACTGATTCTGGGAGAGAGTTCCAGAGCTCAGCTGTTGAGTAGAAGAAAGTTTGAGAGTAACGTTTCACTCTTGGGTTGGAGAGTTGCACAGAGTAGGGGTGGGATTGAGTTGCAAGACGGGTACCACGTGCCCTATGTAAAGGAGGTGGTATACACTGGGAAAGCTCTGAGGAACACTGGTTATTATAGTAGCGATAGAATAGCGAGAGAGATGCAACATTGCGGCGGAGAGAGAGAGATTGCAGAGAGTTGGTAAGTGGACGGGAGTTAATGATACGGAAGGCCTTCCTTTCAACTTTGTCTAGGAGAGCGGTGTGAGAGGAACCTCCCCACACATGTGAACAATACTCAATACAAGGACGCACTATGCCCCTGTACAGAGCAAGAAGCTGTGCAGGGGAAAAGAACCCCCTAAGGCGGTTGAGCACACCCAGCTTCTGGGAGGCTGCCTTAGCAAGACTGGTAATATGGTCCTTCCAACTGAGAGCAGAAGAAAAGGAGACACCAAGAATATTGAGAGAAGATGAAGGATTGATTTTTGTATTGTTGAAGAATAAGGGATAGTCCGCTGGGAGTTCCTTACGGGTAGATAGATGGAGAAATTGGGTTTTTGGAAGCATTAAAGGTAACAAGGTTTTCTTTGCCCCAATTGGAGATAGTATTTAGATCATAATTTAAGAGTTCTATGGCTTCATTACGTTTGTCGTTGAGGGATTGCTGGCTGGGGCGTTCTGAAAAACTAATGGAGTAGTGTTAGGTTGAGTCGTCTGCGTATGAATGGATGGGAATTGAGGTACAGTTGAGGAGATCATTTATAAAAATTAGAAAAAGAATAGGAGATAGGACAGAGCCCTGAGGAACACCGGAGTTTATAGGGTGAGGAAGTGAACAATGGCTGTCCACAACCGCGGCTATGGAACGGCCGGAAAGGAAATTAGAGACAAAGGCACAGATGGAGGGATAGAAACCGAAGGAGGGTAGTTTAGAAATTAAAGATTTGTGCCAGACTCTATCGAAGGCTTTTGATATGTTTAGTGCAATAGAAAAAGTCTCACCGAAGTCCCGAAAGGAGGATGACCAAGAGTTAGTAAGATATGAAAGAAGATCACCAGTAGAGCGACCCTTAAGGAAGCCATACTGGCGATCTGAGAGCAGATTATGAGAAGAGAAATGCTTAAGAAATTTGGAAGCAAGAATAGTTTCAAAAACTTTAGAAAGACAAGAGATGAGAGCAATTGGACGATAGTTGGAGGGTTGAGAGCGGTCACCCTTCTTTGGGACAGGTTGAATGTGAGCAAACTTCCAGCATGAAGGGAAGACGTTAGAGGATAGACAGAGACGAAAGAGTTTGCCTAGGCAGGGAGTCAGCACAGAAGCACAGTTTTTGAGAACAACAGGAGGAACACCGTCTGGTATAATGTTTTACCTTAGAAAAAGTACTGAGCATTGTAAAATAATAAGGAGTTAAAGTCGGTACAGTATTAAAAGGACAATTAAAGTGTCTATAATGCTTAACCTCTTAAAGGAATATTGGTAGTGATAAACCCATCTAATATGAAGAATAAAAACGGTATATCAAATAATCAGAAGTAATCTCTATCAATGTACCCAAATAAATAATGCTTTCATTAATAAATTCTAATGCTTTGGTGTTTGATATGGAGGATAAATGTTAAGAATGGGGTAGTCCTTAATATATACCTTGATAACATATTTAATTTTGTACAATACATTAACCAGTAATTGTGTGTTGCCTGGCAGAAAGAGCAGTATTGGTGTGACTCTGACGGCCTGCTGATCATTCTCACAGGACTGGTGCTGATCGGCTTCACTTACTTTATGGTAGGTCTAACCCTTTCTGTACCAGTGACGTCTCTTTTATTTGATTTCAGGTACATTTAGGCAATTTGATGAAGCTTAAGGACGGATATATGGTGGCTAGAAGGAGGAATTGAGATATGTTCCATAAGTGTGACAGATGAGCTACTAATGCATCTCTCTCTACTTGACACAGGTGAGTGAAAGCTAGGGTCATAACATATAGGTCTCGTCTCGTCTTCTGCTTCTTTTTGCTTATTGCCAGCTGGTGAAGGATGCTAACTTTGGTGCAGTCGTCTCGGCTGCTTTCTGCTCGGGCTGCGGGCAGGTAATTCCGGCTCTGGCTATGGGCTCCGGCTGGGCTGGCTTGTCTCTGGCTACTTTCGGCTGCTGAGCAGGTCTTGTAAAGTGCCAGGCAGGAGGGACTGATTTTGTGAAGTGTCAAACCGGTCTTGTAAAGCACCGGGTCCTTCTCGTTATTGTAAAGTACCGAAGGGGCGGGCTTGTAAAGTCCCGGGGTGGTGGACTTGATCTTGTTAAGTGCTGAGTTAGCCTTGTAAAGTACTGGGTTTGAATCGACCTTGTACAGTTTTGATGAGCTACTGGAACGAGAGTTACTGAATAAGTATACCATTCGGTTCTTAGTGTATTCTTGCTCCTCTTGCTCTGCTTGGGTTTGGGTGTCAGAAGGTCACTTTCACCTGATTGTGGAAGGGGTTGCTTGTATCTCTTTGAAATTGGGCCAGCTAGCTCAGGTGTCGGTGCTCAGACAAGTGATAGGTGAGGTAGAGGTGGGGTGATGACATCAGCGTGTTGCGGATCGGGGGTGGAGCTAAGCAGGTGCGAGACTGCTTTTTGGGTTGTAAAAAACGGTGGAGAGTAGATCCTTAAACGTCTCTGGCTTCACGATGACTGATGCTATTCTTGCGGGTGTAGGTGTGTAGGTGTCATAGGTGCCGGTATCACAGTAGGTAAAACAGAAATCTAAATGAAATATATATTTTGTAAAATTTCATTTTTTGTTTGTTTTACATATGTATGGTATATGTTGGTATATTTTAACATTCAATTCACACGATGATCTACTTTACAACACATGACCCTTGACTAAAGGAGCCATGGTATACTAAGAGGGACAATTTAGAAGTTATATATTTGTTTGCAGGTAATCAAGAAGTTCTTCGGCAAGATGCTCCACAGGACGGTAATTCTGCCTGTCGATGCGTTTCTAGAGGAGAAAATTCTCGTACACAAGTAAGAATTGTACACCATTTATGAAAACCTACAGTACATGACAAGCTCCACCAGTAATTACTATAGTTTGCCGTGTTCCTAACCAATCAATATGATACGCTAATTATTGTAAGTATAATAAGAATTCAGTAAAACTATTTCAGTAAGTTTCTATGCAATTACAACAACTGGCATACCATATTGAATAGCCAGGAATCCAGCCAAAATACAGTACTCACCAGCAATATATCCCTATGTTAGATTGTTTATAACTACCATTATACCGTTATAAGGGAGTATTGTTATGGATACTTAAGGGAGGGGGGGGGGGGGCTTGTCTGATCATTATGTAGTAGTAGCTAAAATTAGGATAACAAAGAAGTGGGTGAAGAGAGCTAGAGTAAGGCAGGAGGGAGGTGGAGTGGTGAGGAGGAAAGGTTACAGGAGGAGGAATTCAGGGAAGAGTTCAAGAGACCAGTAGAAAGAAGACTAGTTAGGTTTGCCTTGGAGAGAATGGAGGAAGTAGAAAGGGCCAGAGCAAATGAGCGGTAAATATTTACACCTAATTCTTTGGCTGACTCTTCCCAAATGGCAGAATTATTAGCTCGATTTTTTTTTTTTTTTTTTTTTTCTATATTCCAACTTACTTCCTCTCGGGCATAGACTGAGAGCCTTAACATTCACCGCTTTACAATGAACAGTGAAGCCCGTGAGGTCTTGTTCCAGTCTAGGGAGTGAGACATGTGAAGCACGTAGAGTACAACGAGCACCTGCCATCTTGCCTTCACATGAGGCACGGTGCTCACTCATGGCCCGAAACGACCCCATCTCTGAAGCCACCTCGTTCCCGTGCTTCACTGTCTCAACCCCTACACTCGGACTCTCACACTTACACACACACAACGCCACCTGTTGAGCTGATAACTCATCAGGCATTGCACCCCTATAGCATATTTTGAATATGGGAATATTCATACAGTGCTATTTAATCAGGGAACAATGAGGGTATTTTATTGACGTTTCGGTGGGCTTGTGGTAATGCACTGATACTAGGTACAGCACAAATTCCATCCCAATAATATCTTCCCATTGATACATCGGGATTTGAACCTGGGACCTTTGGATTACCAGGCCAGTGGCAAGACCACTCCACCACACCTCCCCTTGACTCGATTACACAAGTCTTTTGAGTTATATAAGTTAGTAGTCAGAATTTCTGGCCTAATAATAATAAAACTATTTGTCAACAGCCTTCTGGCTTAATTATATATGAATGGACTATATATTGAAGGCCTATTGTGTGAGGCCGCCTTAACCCATTCTCTTGTTCTGCAAATAGCTTTATAAGAGATAGAGGCAAAAAAAAAAAAAAATCTGATAATGAATTACAAAATGAATGAACAAAATGTACATATATTCTGTGTGGTCTGTGGTGCCAGATGGGTGCCGTGGGTGGTGTTCCTGGTGCTGGTGGTAGGCGCGCTGACCTTTGTGGGCGTGGACACCCGAGATGACCCCAAGCGACTGCAATCCCTCCTGGGTATAGTTGTTCTCCTGCTGTTCGGTTTCCTCTTCTCTGCAGCTCCCAAGAAGGTCAGTTCCTGTGGATTTTGTGTGTACGAGTATGTGTGTATTTCTTTTTTTCGTTCTCACTCCTCTTCAGTCTAATCTTGCTCTATGTAAGATGGCGACACGTAGCATGAGGGATGTCGTTCGTTGTCATGAGTCTCTGTGGTATGACTGAGTGCTTGTCTGTCTGTCTGCATGCCAGTTTATCTTTTTCACTCTCCTCTGAATCTACATCTCTTCTCTGCTAGGTAAACATTACGTCATGTACAAAGAGGAATGACTACATCCTGCCCTCTGACCCTTGACAAGTGCGGACGTCCCCAGTGACCGCTAGTGTACCTGTTTACCCTTAGTGAGGTCCTAGTGAACTTTCTTAGTGATGGCTGGTGTTGATGAGTCTGCTGTCTCCCATACTCTCCAGAATTGTCTTGCTTTGCAAGAAAGACTGGAGAATGTGGAGCAGGAGATTCAGTGTTTCAGAGATGAAAATTTGGCCTTGAGGCTAGCTATGGCAGAGAAGAAGTGTGAGGCTACAGGAAGTGTTCCCAGGGATCGTGAAGCCCCCTGGAAAGTGGTGTCTACAAGTACAACGGCCTGCAAGCTGAAAAGGCAGCCAGTCCAGACCCACAACAACTTCAGCACCTTGGCTGATGAGAGTGATGGCGAGGAAGTGGCGATCATCGAGGCAGTGAGAGGGGAGGGGGGGGAGTCTGCTGTTGTTGCTGCAACAACTGCTGCTACAACTCCTGCTACACGCCGACAACGGAAAAAAAGCTAAGTTCATTGTCGGTAATTCAATGGTTAGGTACCTTGACGGGGCTACTAACACTCATGTTAGTAAAGTTGTCTGCCTACCTGGCGCCGGAGTCGGGAGGGTGGCAGAGAAGATGGATGGTGTCCTAGAAGTGGGTGGGGAGGACCCCATCATCTTCATCAACACGGGGTCCAATGATATATGGAGATGCAGGACTGAGGAGTTGCTGACCAAGTACCAGGAAATGCTGGAGAGGATCAAGGAGAAGGGTGGATTTCCTGTGGTACACAGTATCCTGCCAAGACGAGGGGTACGGAAGGAATGGTCCTCCAGGGCTATTGGTGTAAATAGCCGGCTGGAGAAGTATTGCAAGGCAAAGTCAATACCATTCCTAGATAACTGGACCCACTTCTATGGTAAGGATGAACTGTATGCCCAGGATGGAGTACATCTTTCTCGACTAGGAGTTTCGACCTTAGCCAGCTCACTGGACAAGATTGTTGCGGGGTTTCGTTAAAAAAACCTGGGTGTGTAAGTAAAATACTGTCTCCATATGGAGCAGGTACTTCATGTGACAAACCAGTGAGTAAAATAGAAATAATCAGTCAAGATAGTGCGGATATAGTTATGTGTAATAGTAGTATCGATAACACTACACATGTAACTGATAGTAAAGATGAGAATACTGATAAAGTAGAATTTCCGTCTAGAGCTAGTAGTTCAACAGGAAATAATAAGTTAGTTAAACACAATAGAAAATTAGTTGCAAATAAAAGTAATAGGTTGAGGGTATATTATACAAATTGTAGGAGTTTATGTAACAAAATGAACGAACTTAGAGCACTCGTTAGCACAGAAAATATAGACAAAATAGCGCTAACTGAAACGTGGATTAATACAGAATCTAGGCATTTTTTAGCAGAATTTTATATTCCAGGATATAGTTTGTTTAAATATGACCTAACAAGTAGGAGGGGCGGGGATATAGCAGTGTTTGTCAGGAGTACATTAAAAAGCTGTATTAAATCAGGTATTAGACTAAATAATGATAATGAAAGTGTTTGGGTAGAGGTTAACGAAGGTAGTGAGACCATAGTTATTGGAGTTATATATAGACCGCCTAATATCAATAGAAATGGCGGAACATCGTTATGGGAGGAAATTAACATAGCATCAAGGTTTAGCAATGTGTGCATTATGGGGGATTTTAATTTTCCGAACATTGATTGGCAGCACCAAATAGGCGACTCCGATTCAGTAGAGTTTATTGAGGTAGTACAAGATAGTTTTTTATTTCAATTCATAGATACGCCGACTAGAGGTATTAATATTCTTGATTTAGTTTTCAGTAACAATGAACATATGATAAATAATGTAGAGATTGGTGACCACCTAGGAAATAGCGATCATAAATCTATTTATTTTAATATACAATGGACAGGGAATGCTAAAGAGAATACGACACTTATCCCAAATTTCAGAAAAACCGATTATGGTGGGCTAAGAAGAGACTTAAGGGTGGACCCTATTGTTAAGCAATTAAGTCAGGATATGCCAGAGTTAAACTTGCCACCTACATATTAACCAGTTTATTGCTTCACTCCACAATGCTCAAAATAAATATATCCCTAAAAGAAGATTTAGATCGACGCAGAACCAACCAAAATGGATGACTAATAAGCTAATAGATCTTATAGGAAAAAAGAAAGGAATATATAGAAAAATAAAGAAAGCAAAAAGAAATTATGAAATAAGGATAGCCAGTGACTCAAAAAATAACCCTAAACCTTTTTACCAACTATATAAATCTAAAGTTAGAGATGTAATAGGCCCCCTAAAAACTTCAATAGGAGAAATAACAGAAAATGATTTAGAAATGTGCAGTACATTAAATAGTCAGTTTCTTTCCGTTTTCACTAATGAAAATTTGGCACAGATTCCAGAAGTCAATATGGTATAATAGTGATAGAATAGAAAATATGTTAAGTACAGTTAGTATAAGTAGAAATGATGTGCTTAAGGAAATTGACAGACTGAAACCTAAAAAATCGCCTGGTCCTGACGAGGTATATGCTAGAGTATTAAAAGAATGCAGAGATGAGTTAAGTAGCCCATTAGCATTTTTATTTAACAAGTCATTAGAAACAGGTTTAGTTCCAGAAGCTTGGAAGCTTGCAAATGTAGTTCCGATCTTCAAAAAAGGTGATAAATCGATAGCATCCAATTACCGTCCCATTAGTCTCACATCAATCATAGGAAAGTTGCTAGAGTCTATTATTGCTAGGAAAATTAGAAGCCACTTAGATTTTTTTTTTAAATTCTTCTCAGCATGGATTCACTCAGGGACGTTCTTGCCTTACTAATTTGCTTAGCTTTTTCTCAGAGGCATATGAAGCAGTAGATAATGACAAGTCATATGATATTATATATTTAGATTTCAGTAAAGCTTTCGACAGAGTCCCTCATGAGAGATTGATGAGAAAGGTTGAGGCACATGGAATAGGAGGGTCGTTGTTGGGATGGATTAGGTCATGGCTAATTGGTAGGAAACAGAGAGTCAGCATAAATGGTACCAAGTCAGAGTGGGGAGCAGTCAAAAGTGGTGTCCCCCAGGGATCGGTATTAGGTCCCCTGTTGTTTCTTATATACATAAATGACCTAGATTTAGGTTAACTAGTAGGATAAGTAAATTCGCAACGATACTAAAATGGGGAGATCAATTGCTTCAAATAGCGATATAGAGTGCCTCCAAAGGGATCTAGATACCTTACATGAATGGTCAGTAAATTGGCAGATGAAGTTTAACATTGACAAATGCAAGGTATTAAAGATAGGGAAGATGCAAACAAATGTTAAATATAAACTAGCTAATTTAGTATTAGAAAATTCAGACTGCGAGAAAGATCTAGGTGTGTTTGTTAGCAATGATTTGAAGCCTAGAAAACAGTGTATAAGCGTTCGTAATAAGGCAAACAGGATTCTCGGGTTCATCTCTAGGAGTGTGAGTAACAGAACTGCTGATGTTTTCTTAAAACTTTACTTGTAATTAGTGAGACCCCATATGGATTATGCTGTCCAATTTTGGAGTCCTTATTACAGAATGGACATAGATTCATTGGAGAAAGTACAGCGTAGAATGACAAAAATGATCCATAATATTAGAAATCTTCCGTATGAAGAAAGGTTGAAGAAATTAGGTTTACATTCGTTAGAGAGACGCAGAGTTAGAGGGGACATGATAGGTGTTCAAGTGGGTTAGTGGGATTATCAAAGGGGACATGACATGAGGGAACCGCTAGTAGTGGAAGACCACCTATGGTATGGGAAAAGAAAGTGGAAAAATATATTGAAGAAAAACTTCCACGTAGTGGAAGGGGCATTGTGGCACGGGCAAAGGAGGCGTGTCTTGACAAAGTAGCTTGGAGACGTTTCTGTCATGGCCATCCTCTAGTGCAAGGTTAAGAGATACAACAGGTTGGCGCACGCACAGCCTGCTGACGTCACAATGCTGGACGAGAGAAAGAAAGATAGAAAAACGCTCGCCTGCCAGCCAAACTGCTGCTACTAGACCACAGGGGTGTCTAACTCCAATATGCAGGCCTCATGCGGCCCCACTCCCTCTAGCATGAGGCCCGTGAACCAGTTTGGCCAAGTAGTGTCAAATATTGTATTTTTTCTAGAAATCTAGACATAATTATTATTTCTTAAATATATTATATATTGGTACTATATTAACTTAAGTACTAATTCTAGGAAGTATTTGTGAGAGTAAGAAGCTTTTAAAGTAGATAGGCCATATGCAGCTTCACGTGATATTATGTTCTTATGTAATTGGGGTTGGGTGTGACAGGGATCTGCCTTGTGAGGGCCGATCGGCTTTTTACAGACTCCCATTTTCTTAGGTTCTTATGTTCATTCATTAGAGAGACGCAGAGTTAGAGGGGATTTGATAGAGGTGTTCAAGTGGGTTAGTGGAATTAATAGAGGGGACATGAAAAATGTACTAAAGCCCAGTGATAGCGAAAGAACTATAACAATTGTTTTCAAGATAGATACATTTCGTTTCAGAAAATATATAGGCCAATAGTGGTTTGGTAACAGAGTTGTAGATAGGTGGAATAGGCTACCAAGTGCTATAGTGGGATCAAGAATGATAGAGAGCTTTAAGATAAAATTAGATAGGCATTTGGACGAGATGGCTCTCTGTAACGAGTGCAAGACTAATTTATTCAACCTTTCTATATATGGAAGATATATAATATTATGGATAATTTTGGTCATTCTTCGTTGTACTGACTCCAAATAAACTATATATGTCCATTCTGTAATGAGGACATCAAATTTGAACAGCATAATCTGAACCTGGTATATACCGGTATACACACATACATACAAATAATTACATTCCGTAAAACCAGGTCGCTTCGGACTTGGGTCGTAACTTCGGACATTGGCGATAATAAGTAATTAGCCACTTTTCAAGATGACTTCGGACACCATTTAGGATAAGGATAGCTCTCTTATTATGGGGGATAATTTTAGGAGGCTTCCTGGATTACCGCACACTATCACCACACATCACTTGACCTAGTTATATCTCTATAATGTGTTTACAGTCAGGAGATATCGTTAAAAAACCTCGAAAATTTTCCGAAGTTACACGGTTTTACGGTTCATAGCCTACATACACACACACATATACTGTATATATATATATATATATATATATATATATATATATATATATATATATATATACAGTATACATATATATATATATATATATATATATATATATATATATATATAAATAATGCATCCAAAATGCATCCAACAACTTGACAATATAAAGGCATTTTGTTCAGTTAAAATAGAAGAGCTGCACTTTCACAGGGCATTATACAGTAGTTATAGCATCACGGTATGAATTAAAAGAAAACGGAGGATAGTGCTGGCTCGGCTGCTCCTTTGAGAATGAATGGTAAACAGTCGAGTGACCTCCGACCCTTCCTTCCTCATGACGTCATGCGCAAGCGGGTACGAGTTTGAGTGACCCCATGCTCCAACCTGTTGTATCTCTTAACCTTGCTCTAGTGGGGGTTTCCCAGGGGGAAGCAAGGCGTCGGAGATGATGATGATGATGACATGACAAATGTACTAAAGCTCAGTGATAGCGAAAGAACTCGTACCAATGGTTTCAAATTAGATAAATTTCGTTTCAGAAAAGATATAGGCAAATATTGGTTTGGTAACAGAGTTGTAGATGGGTGGAATGGACTACCAAGTGCTATAGTGGGATCAAAAACGGTAGGGAGCTTTAAGATAAAATTGGATAAGCATATGGACGAGAAGGGTTGGGTGTGAAGGGGGATCCGCCGGGTTGGGCCAATCAGCGCTCTGCAGTCCCCCGTAATCCTGCGTTAATCTCTAACCGTTTTGGTAAGATGATCCTCAGGGTATTAGAGTGTTGAGCCTATAATTGGGCTTTGCAATTGGGGTTGTGGGACAGGGATCTGCCTTGCTTAGGCCAAACGGCTTTCTGCAGACTCCCATTTTCTTATGTTCTTATGTTCTTATTGTTTGTGTCTGCTTGCCTGTCTGTCTGTCTGTCTGAGTGTCTCCCAGTCTATCGTTTACTGTAAAAAAAATTTTTACCATCAATTATTTGTATTCCCTCCTACCAGGTAAGATGGCGTCACGTAGCCTGGGGTATGATGCTACAGTTCATCCTAGGGCTAATCATCCTGCGCTGGTCGTTCGGGCGCTCCGTGTTCGAGTGTGCTGCGGAGAAGGTGGCCATTTTCCTCGCCTTCACTGATGTTGGTTCCAGCTTTGTTTTCGGGGAGCTGGTTACTGAACAACATATCTTCGCCTTCTCTGTGAGTTGGGGTTTGTGTAGTTAGGCTTGGTTACATTAGTTTATTAATATATTTATATGAATTGGTTATATTCGGTTAGAGTCAATATTGTTGCGACGGAATATGAATATATGTATAATATTCCTTCAGCCCAATAGAACATATATATTATGTTTCAGGTGCTTTCGGTGATCTTGTTCTTCAGCTTCTACATCCAGATCCTCTACTACTTCGGCGTGATGCAGTGGGTGGTGCTGAAACTGGGCTGGTTCCTGCAGGTGAGACAATTATAGTCGGATGACATCGTTAGACTTTTTACATGATTAAATCCTTTTCAATCATATTAGTTTTTTTATGTTACTGTATGTTAGCCATCATACATTTCTCCTATTTAGCTAAGGAAGGTTATCTTAATATGAGGTGAACGCAAAATTGTAATCCATTAGGTTTTCCTGAATTGAATTGGTGGTACCGTGGTAATGTACATTAATCTTGACTCTATTGTGGACAAATGCCACGGTCGAAACATTCTCGTTGTTCTTGAGGATTTCAATGCAGTTACTGGCACTCATAACACTGGCTACGAGAACTGTTATCATGGCTCTGGTAACAGGAATGTCATTAGTATTCTCTTTCTGAACTTCGCATGGCCCAGGAAGTTGAGGATTGCTGGAACCTGGTTCCAGAGACCAAATGTACATTGCAGGACTTGGTATTCCAATGCTCTCAATACTATGAAAGAGATTGACCACATTCTTGCAGATACTCGTTGAAGAATCCTTCACAACTGCAAGGTGTACAGAAGTGCTGAGTCTTTTGCTACCGACCACAGGCTTGTTGTTGCTACTCTAAGGCTGCGCCTCAAAACTAGATTAATCTCAAATTATTACCTGCAAGGTGTTCATTTTCAGAAGCTCAAGGATGAGGAGTGTGCGAGGGAGTATGCAATAACCGTCTCAAATCAATTTGAAGTACTTGGTTCCTTTAAAGACTCTGTGGAACTCTAGGATAGCTTGAAATGTGAGGCACTTTCAGTAGCTGTTGAATGTCAGAGTTAAACCGAGACCAATGAGGGGCTTAATTAAGGGTGAGACGCTGAAAATTATAGAGAGAGTCATGCTGCCAAACTGACTGGAGACTGGGTCCAGCACAGGACACTGTCCTGTAGAGTAAGAGTTTTCTTGCATAGAGATTAGAAGATGTATTTCAGGGGAATTGCTGAGAAAGTTGAAGGCCATTTCTTTGCAAAATATCTCCGGCTGCATACCGAACCCTGAAGAAGCTCTGCTCCAAGTCTGCACCTCAGATTAATTCAGTTTGAAAGGCAGATGGCACAGTTGCATCAGATGATAGTGAGTGTAGGACCCACTGGGCTGAGTACAGCAGTACAGAGCAGTTGTACTGTAATGTAGCTCTCGAAGCACTACATGAGGAAGTGGAGCCTCTGGATCTAAAGGCCTCTTATACTAAGAAAGTTTAAGCTTTTGGTGACTGGATTGCCAAAGCAAAGCAGTCTGTACAAGCATGTGGCAAGAACATTGAGATCTTGGATAAATTAACTTATCTTAGAAGTGAGATCCATAACTGGTGGGTCAGGTCACGATGTTGTGTAGGATAAAATCAGTGTAGTTTACGGGAGGAATTCACAGAGTTCTGTTCACAGACAGCATGGTGTGTGAGGGCATGGGAGAAGAGATTAGGGTAGGATCGTATTATAACCCAAACTAACTACCAATAACATACGTGTATATCACCTTACAGCCACCACAGACTAACTATTTTATGGTTGTTCTATAATACCTGCCACCATAACCTACAACCACCACAGACTAACTACTGTACTTTATGGCAGAGTGTCATACCGGGCCAACTACATTTTACGATTGAACAGAATATGAGAAACAATATAGGAAAATTTAAATTAAGTTGTAATTTTGGTAATTTTATCACTTTCAAGGACATATACAAACTTTGATGCATTCATTTATCTTTGTATATTAAGTAATGATGACTAAAAAGAATGGAAAATATTTTTTGTTTGAGACCCTGTTCAATGGCTGTCCTATAATACCTTATATCATACTTTACAACTTCCACATCAACAGGTGACCATCGGTACCACCGCCTGTGAGAGCGTCAATGCTGCTGGCAACATCTTCCTTGGACAGGTCAGTATAATACCTGAATATTATACTTCAGTTCAGTTCGATTTATTGGGGAGCACGCAGAGAGATGTTCTTGGGCAGCAGAAGGGGATTATCATTTGGAGAGTATTTTCTGTGTCCATTCCTCCATTAGTCCATTTCAACCAGTGCTAACTCCACCAGGACCAACTAAACCAGTGCCATCTCAGTTCTAAATCAACTCAACTTGGTTCAGATCTGGTTGAAATGATCTATGAATTGAATGAAAGATGAATTGAAATATGATAACACAGTATCACTCAATATATTATACAGTTCAGGTGACAAAAGCCACTGGGAACAATCGATGCCATGCGAAATCCTTCCCTGCCTAATTCGAGCACTGACAGAGTTGAGAGGCCAATTATTTGTTGTCTGATCCCACTGTTGTTTGAAGTAATTAATTGCATATTACTAAGTGCATTAAAAGTTTTTTTTAGAAAAGAATAATGTATACGAAAAAACACCCTCCATTTCCTTATGTAGCAAGGATTAGTCCAAGTATTTAAAGGGAGGTGACATCCCTGATTTCCCGTGATAAAAACCTGCATGGCAAACCTCAAGGCTCCCCTTATATATGTTTCAGTCCTTACGCTTAGAACTGACAGAAATTTTCGCCCCATTAGACACTAGAAATACAGTATATGTTATATCTAATAACATTCATATTTACATTTTTATAGCTCGCGTTGATGATGAAATATTGACACGGTAAGATTCAAAAGCTAGAAAAATCTAAAATATCAAATTACTAGTCAATTGCCTACCAAACCGGCCAAAATGGAGCAAATGTGATTATTAGTTTCAGGAGAGAAGGCAATAAATATGTACATAATGAGACCGGAACAGGGAGGACAGTAAAGTGTGTATCCCTCGGTATGTTTTGACCCCACTGTAACCCCAATATCTGACAGTATTGTATGGTGATGTACAGTCAAAATCAATAGTGCGTCGAAAACCATGATCATTTGTGTGAAAACTAGAGAGAGAGATATTAAGGGGGACCACCTCTCTCTCTGAGTTTTATCCATTCGGCCTACTGTTCTAAGACTTTTATTCTCATCCAGGTGTCTTTTTTTTTTTTTTTTACAGCAGGCTAAATTTGTAAATTTTTCGATAGAAAAATGTCTCCGGCGAAGCCGGATTTCTCCATACAATGCTGGCTCACGAAGAAATCTACACCTGGATGGGGCCGAATGGATACAAGCCAGAGAAAATATAAAAGGAGAGAATAAAAACAGGTCACCCCCCTTAACTCGATATTTCTACAGCTTACTAACCTGATTAATTTACTGTAACGGGTAGGCTTGATTTGTATAGTAATTGTAAACACTCGGGAGATAACTTGGCGAAAGTAAAGTTGATAACCTCTGTAATACATTCACATCTTAGTGCATTGATATCCCTTATATCTGTTTCCTATCAGACGGAAGCCCCCCTGATGATTAAGCCATACATCACGCTTATGACCAAGTCTGAATTGCACGCTGTGATGACCGGAGGCTTCGCTACAATCGCGGGGTCTGTGATGGCAGCATACATCAGCTTGGGCATCGACCCCGCCCATCTCCTGTCAGCCTCAGTCATGAGTGCTCCAGCTGGCAAGTTTATTTAATCTCTTTCAATAACGGTGTCACTTTCATTCTTTTATTGTTAACACGAGATGGAATAATGCAGCTTATGGGGAGTTCCTATAAATCGAGAGGGTTAAATCTCGATAAAATAAGGACAGAGTTTGGGTTGCTGTTTCTCTTTCATATGCTACATACAAATTGGGGGACTGTCAAATCTTGAACCATTGGACTCATCACTTGATCGTGGTAATGGAAATGGCTGTGGAGTTTCTTACTTCTCGAATTGTAAGTTCACAATTTTGAATTCCAATGCACATAATTATAATCTGTACAGTTTCCTGCAGATTAACCTTGGATAAGTGCTGTGAATGAGACAGGATTTGATGCTCTAACAGGATTATAATATTATATAGTCAATAAGGAGATCTTGAGTTTACCCTTTTATAACTTTTTAAGTTGGTAAGATAATTTATTTTAATTTATACTATGCATCAAGCCGTTGCTGTTGTTCCCTAGGCTGCCTGGCCGAACAGCCCCGAGTCTCTAAGGAAGGCTATGGCCATGATTGGGCTTTCCCACAGGGCTCTCAAGGAGTGTAGATTATGTTGTTGGCGTAAGTGATTGTGTGGAATGCAGTCTTCTATGATGTGTTTAATGGTATGGGGTGCTGTGTTACATCCTGGGCAGGTATCCTCGATGGAGTCATCCAGTCTCTTCTGATAGCTCAGAAGAGCTGGATGGTGCTCACATCTCAACCTGGCCAGGTGGACTCTGTCCACGCGAGGAAGGGAGGATTCGAAAGGATGTATTTTGAGAGGTTGTGCCTGCAGCTTCGTATTGTCGTTGAGTGATAGGATGGAACGGCGAGAGATATGAGTATGGATGTGCTTTTGGAAGCTGGCTTGGGGTAGGAAGGAAGGGAGAGATGACAGTATTTGTATGTGGTATCGTGTGTTGGGTGTTGTTTTGATATTCCTTGGTGTCTGTGTGTGTGTTGCCATGTAGTGTAGTGGATGGTGTTGTTGTTGTTGTTGTTGTTCCCCAAGCTGCCTGGCCGAACAGCCCCAAGGCCCCGAGCAAGGCCAAGGCCAAGTGGATGGTGTTGTTTGTGGAGGCTGCAGCCAGGAATTGAGGGTCTTCCTGCCCTTCTATCTCCCCTTGTATCTGACTCCCATATTCTCTTTGTAAGCCTTTCATCTTCCATTCGTTCAACATGACCATACCAGCTCAGCACCCTTCTGTCCACTCTGGCCGACAAATGTTCCTGCTGCCCCACTCTCCTACGTATATATTCATTCCTAAATCTGTCTCTACGAATAACTCCACACATACTCCTCAAGCAGCTCATCTCCATCACACCCAGCTTTCTTCTCTCCTTTTCCTTCAGAGCTCATGTCTCAGCCCCATACATCATTGTTGGCACAATAATTCCTTGATACATTGCACTTTTTACTTTCATTCCGAGATTTCTCGTCTTCCACATACTTCTCATTGCTCCGAAAACCTGCCTTCCTTCACACACTCTCTGTTTTACCTCCACTTCCATAACTCCACTCCTGCGTATCGTTCCTCCTACAGTAGATATTTAAAACACTCTACTTGTTCTAATATTTCCCCATCCAGCCTCGCATCTAGATTCACCCTACGATCACCCCTATTACATACCATTACTTTACTTTTATTGACGTTCACCTTCAGTTTCCTCCTCCCACAAACCACACCAAACTCTTTGACTACCCGCTGCAGTTTCTCCTCATAATCCGCCACCAACGCTGTGTCATCAGCGAACAGCAACTGATTCAACTCCCAATCTCTACCATTCTTTCCTACTAAACCCAAACTGTCTTCGTAGCGCAATGAATAAATGCACTGAATTTCGGTGTGAGCATCCTAGGTTCGAATCCCTGGACTGCCACATGTATTTGTTGATTTCATTAATTGAGTTTAGGAGTAAAGTCGGTTGGTGGAGGTAACATATTGTTAATGATACAAATAATAATGGTAGTGGTGGTAAAAGTGATAATTTTGTTTTGAATAGTAAAGAATAGACTATGTAACACTGAAAATAAAATAAAATAATA
Source organism: Paralithodes platypus (assembly GCA_032716605.1). NCBI lineage: Eukaryota > Metazoa > Arthropoda > Malacostraca > Decapoda > Lithodidae > Paralithodes > Paralithodes platypus. The sequence goes on along the minus strand of CM064552.1, from coordinate 42,068,619 downwards.
ACAATAATAATGATAATAGCGAAGATAAATAAAGGAAGTTAATTCCAGAGACAGTCGAATATGTTAAGTCTTGACAACAATGAAAACCTTGTCTGTCATGTGGGTATTTTGATCTAATTAACACCTTGTCCTCGGCAGCGCTGGCCTTCGCCAAGCTCTTCTACCCGGAGACCAAACAGTCCAGAACCAGCGTAAAGAACCTAAAGATAAAGAAAGGGTGAGCATTTGCAATACATTTTTGTTCAGTCAGTCACCATTCAATTTAATATTATTTTTGGCCCTCCTTCTCCCTCATATTTAGCCCCATTAGTTGTATGGCCTTGAGACGTTCGCTCCATTAGTTTGACGATCTTAAAATCTTTTGCCCCATTTGTTTGTCAATTTTAAGACCTTTTGTACCATTTAGGGGTCTATTTTTCCTGGCAAGCGATAGGGAGCCAACAATTTAGGAGAAACCGGCCTTTGGCCGAGACATTTTTCTACCAAACAATGTAAAAATTTATCTTGAAGGGGGGGGGGGGGGGGGGGTCGTATTTTTTTATGCTTGATGGAGGTCTAAGAGGAAACTAAAAACAAATAAAATGAAAATCCAGAAATTCTCTTTGGCCGATTTTTGCATGTAGGCCTTTTCATTATTTTTCTAGTTTCCTCCCTAGACCTCCATCAAATTAAAAAAAACATCCATTAGATCCCCCTTCTAGATTAATTTGTAAATTTTTCGGTAGAAAAATGTCCGGCCGAAGGCCGTTTCTTCCAACATTACAGGCTCACTATCGTTCGCCAGGGAAAAAATCGGCACCTAAATAGCACGAAAGGTTTAAGTATTGACGAAAAAATGGGGAGAAATGTCTTATAATCGCCTAACTAATGGGGAAAACATCTAAACATTTGAAAACTATTGGGGATAATCATGAGGGAGAAAGTGGTCCAGAAAACCGGCCCATGTCCCCTTAAGAGGTATAACACAAGAGCTATTTCACTTCACTTTTATACGCAACTCTGATCTTACATCTCGTGAAATAAAGTTTTGCATTATTTCTTTCCCCTATGACAATATAGTTCCGGTCTAGTTGCAATTATTATATACAGTACATACATAACATTTTAAGACTGAGTGCTCCACACATACGTCCAGTTTCAGTCTCTTGTCCTAATGGCGGCGTTCCAGGCAACCCTGTTAGTGCAACATTCTCTCAAACTTTTGCTAGAATGATGTTGCGGATCAAAGGTTGAAGATAGAAGCTCTCGTGTGATACCATAGGTTTTAATCAGGGGAAACGGAGGATCAACAACTCAGCACCTGTATCACATTGATAGACATAGAAAAATAGAATACAGTTAGCTATTCAAAACCAAGACTATCCAAATTCTTATGAATTAAAATGTAAAACTTGCAAACTAAAACCAAAATTGGGACAAGGACAATATAAAGTCAAATTAAATTATCAAAATCGCTATGTGGAAACAACGCTTACTAAAATTAAAATTATTAAATAAAAGAACACAATCCACCACATAGGGTGTACATTACTACATGAGCAAGTTAATCTGTTTCCCAAGCAAACTAATCGCACATATAACAACGCACTATCATCACGTTAAAGGAAGTAGTCAAGTTTGGGAAGTATGCACAACAGTATATTTCTTAAAGTGACATCACAACAACATCTGTTAAGCCAGGTAAATCATATACGTATCAGTCAAACCAAAGTAAGTCATTGCAGTCAAATGAACATTTTTAAGCAACATATATTGTGTGTTAGGCAAAAAACGATACTAATCGAGAAGCAAAAAAAAAAAAAAAAAAAAAAAAATGTATGGGTATATTGTCCAAGCATAATTATGGAACCATGGCTTATTTAATGTGTCTGTGTGACAAAGGGAGTCTGGTGTCATGTGTATTATAGCACTTTATCTAAAAGAAGCATTAATGGTGACCAGCTACTTTCAGATTTCGTTACCTACTCGCATCGAATCTACAGAATAGCTGAAGCCTACGGCTGCAGGGTTGAAACATAAAAATTACTATAAAATAAGATTGTGCATAATGCACCACATTTACAGGGTAAAGAAACTTAGTTTCATACTTGACAGAAAGCAGCTTTGCTCTCTGTCATTTTGGTTATGTTTTTGTTGTTGTATTATATTGGCGTGTATCCTACTTTGGTTCTTTGGGCCACGTATTTAAACACAGTGACACATAATGTGCGTGACTGCAGACATGAAACAGTTGGGTCATATTTTCACTAAGTGGTCAATGAATGATATGTAGTCAAGTGGAATTCAAAATGTTCACACCCTACTTAGGCATTGTACACCAGAAGTGTCCGTCAATCATAAACATAATGTCCTATATTCGTATATAAAGTGAACATACTGTAGTAAACCGAAGGTATGTACTAGGCTTTGCTTTGTCGCAGTGATCTACTCAATCCCTCAGCCCTATGAAACGGATTAACATTCTTGGTAACTGTATACATAAAATCTGTTTCAGGGGCGAGGCTAATTGGCTACACGCTGCCATGATGGGTGTGACTAATGCTCTGCCCCTAGTGGCCAACATTGCCGCCAACCTGATTGCCTTCTATGCCTTCATTGCCTTCTGCAGCCACCTTTTTGACTGGACTTGCACACTGGCGGGAGCGGACGAAGGTGTCTGCACTCTCGAGGTAAAGGGGTAGCATGGTGTTCATGTGTGATGCATAATGCCATGAGGCATGCCTGTGCCATCTGTTGGTGTTCTTATTATATTTCATTTCCAGCAAGGCTTTGCATCTCAGGCTAGTTGTTTTCTTTTTCTGAAGGATATATATATATATATATATATATATGTGATGTATGGGGCTGAGACATGGGCTATGCAGGCAAAGGAGAGAAGAAGCTGGATGTGATGGAGACGAGCTGCTAGAGGAGTATGTGTGGAGTTACTCGTAGAGACAGATTGAGGAATGAAGAGATACGTAGGAGAGTGGGGCAGCAGGAACATTTGTCGGCCAGAGTGGACAGAAGGGTGCTGAGCTGGTATGGTCATGTTGAACGAATGGAAGATGAAAGGCTTACAAAGAGAATATGTGAGTCAGATACAAGGGGAGATAGAGGGGTAGGAAGACCCCCATTGAGACTGTGTAAGACAAGCTTTGAATGATAGAGGAATGACTATAGATCATACAAGGGAATTGGTAATAAACAGGAATGAATAGATAAGTGAACACATGGTCATTTGGGAGAGGGGGTCGGATGCAACTTGGACTAGATAATAGGGCATCAGGCGCCTGGCCCGGGGAGCCGGTATAGCCTAGTTTAGCCCAATTTGACGGATCTGCACAATTCAACCTCTTGGCCAAGTTAGACTTCTTGGCCCATTTTGATCTCTCAGACAAATTTACCCCCCCCCCCCCAGGCCCGCCTTCTAAAGGACATCACTAAGATCCGGGGGATCTGGCCGAAAAACGTCATAATAGGCTTAGCCCTATCTTTGTTATTTTAACTGCTAGATAATTTACACACATCTGCAAACGTAGCCCTGTTTCGTATCTGTAGACTGGCATTAAGTAGAGCTCTCTAGGTCAACTGGTTCAGTTGTGATGACGATTTCCATGGAGAGAGTTTTGATGCGATGTTAGCAATATCGGACACAAACAAACACTAATTTTCGTTCTACACAACAATAACAACAAAAGTTCGACTTCTCCTTCTTGTTTTTTAAGGTGCGCATCGCTCCGACCGGCATTGTTTACATACGGTTCGACGCACGGCTTTCAAACCACGTTTAATAGGCTTTAAAGCTTACGGACTTCAGAAGCCCATCCGGGCCCCATGGCGCAAGTTTGTTATGGGCTTCTGGAAGCCCAACCGGGTACCGAGGGTTAACTGAGCAGGCCGTAGTGCTGTTGGTAGAGCACTCGCCTGCAAACCGTGAGATCGAGGGTTTGAGTCTCGGGCCAGCCAATGTGCTATTTGGCAGACGCCAGTGCTGTGGTGGACTAGCAATTTGAAGCAATTGTTCACTAAAGTCACTGTCATAACAAGGCACAAACCCTAGCATAGCTATTGAGCAGGGAGTGCATGGTGATTACCCCCCAAAAAAAAAAAAAAAAACTCATCTTAGTTGGGTCAATTCAGTTCAGTTCAACCACTTTACCCTGGCCGATTTTGATCAGTCGGGCTAATTTGGCTCAGTTCGACAACTCAGAACAGTTTGCACAAATTAATAATTATAGAATACGTTTGCTCAAGTTTGCACACATGGTGATATGTATTTCATTATCCACTCTCGCTTAAATATGTATTGAACCTACATGACATAATACACTAGTATATAACATCCCAAATACTTCAGAGTTTGGCATAAAGGTTACAGCTTGTAAGTATAGTTTGCCACCAACCTTATGTTTCAAACAATCTCTATCCATATATATTTGTTATCTACCTATCTATCTTTTTCCAGAGTCTGTTCGGGTGGGTGTTCATGCCGCTAGCGTGGGTGATGGGCGTGGACTGGTCGGAGTGTGACAAAGTGGGTGAGCTCATTGCCCTCAAGACCATTGCCAATGAATTCGTGGGCTACTCTAGGCTGTCCGAGATGTTGGCCGCTGGGGAACTGTCGGTAGGTCACAGTTTCTTTAACCATTTGAGTACCAGCGACGTGTTTATGTTTTATTCTAGCTATATTTAGACGACATTATACAGCTTAGAAAGGATTTGTGGTAGTTAAAAGGGTTGGTTGAGATAGTTTGAAGTAAAGCCATATTTTTGCTAGAGGTCCTTCCTAGGCTGAATAAAATCGTCTAATAGTGGCAAGAAAGTGATAAACAAGACATTCCTGGTACTGTACGGGTTATACATCTTGTGAATTGTGATGCAAGATGACCATGCTTCGAACATTTTGAGGAATAGCTAGAGTGATATTTACAACATGTACACAACCACAAACTTTCAGCAAAGACCTTCCTCGTAGTATTGAAGCTTGAAATTCTGAACAAATGATACACTAATGGGATTGAAGGAATAATCTGGATAGTTTATCAATCAACTTCTCCTTACTTCAGAAACGAGCGGAGGTAATTTCCACGTATGCCCTGTGTGGCTTCAGTAACTTCAGCTCCATTGGCATCAACTTGGGAGCGTTCGGCACCATGGCTCCCTCTCGACGTGGTGACCTGGCCCGGGTGGTGGTCAGGGCCATGATTGCCGGGAGCTGTGCTTGCTTCCTTACAGCCTGCATAGCGGGTGAGTCATAAACGTTTTCGCCCCATTAAATTGGCAGTTATAAGATGCTTGAAGTAATTGATATGTTGATATTCTCCAGGCGAGCAAAAACGAGCCTGCTATTTAGGAAAATACGGGCTTTTGACCGGGACATTTTTCTACAGAAAAATGAACAAATTTAGCCTGAAGCGGCCGGGGGCTTCGAGGGCAATGCTTTTGGTCAAAGGGGAGTCTGGGGAGAAAGTGTTTTTACCTGAAAGGAGGCCTAAAAAAAATCCTCAATCCCCCTCCATCGGCATTAGCCTAGGAACATTGGGCGCCATATCTCCCACCAGGCATGGTGACTTGGCTTGGGTGGTGGTTTTCGAGCCATGATCATTGGGAGCTGTGCCTGTTTATTCACCGCCTGTATACTGTGTATAGATGGCACAATTCCTCTTCTTTTGGAGGACAAGCAGTCTAGAAGGGTCACTAGACCTGTTGTTGCTTGATTTCCTTTGTACTCCTTTGTACTAACAACATTGATGATAATGTCGCCACTGCACTAATTTCCTCCCCCTAATATTCATCATAGCAATCACCAGCTAATTTCCCCATCATAATATCCTCCTTTCAAATTGTTTATAATTAGTACAGCATTTCAGTGCTTATCTCTTCACACAACTCAATAATTGAAATTGAAATTGAAATAATTGAAATTGGATATGATGTACTGTACATAATACTGGTAGGTCCCCAGCGCATAAGTTAGATGAATTTGTGGTGCATTGTGAGAAGTTATGTTATTCACCTGTAGATTGTGGGAAGTTATGTTATTCACCTGTAGATTGTGGGAAGTTATGTTATTCACCTGTAGATTGTGAGAAGTTATGTTATTCACCTGTAGATTGTGGGAAGTTATGTTATTCACCTGTAGATTGTGGGAAGTTATGTTATTCACCTGTAGATTGTGGGAAGTTATGTTATTCACCTGTAGATTTTGGGAAGTTATTTTATTCACCTGTAGATTGTGGGAAGTTATGTTATTCACCTGTAGATTGTGGGAAGTTATGTTATTCACCTGTAGATTGTGGGAAGTTATGTTATTCACCTGTAGATTGTGGGAAGTTATGTTATTCACCTGTAGATTGTGGGAAGTTATGTTATTCACCTGTAGATTGTGGGAAGTTATGTTATTCACCTGTAGATTGTGGGAAGTTATGTTATTCACCTGTAGATTGTGGGAAGTTATGTTATTCACCTGTAGATTGTGGGAAGTTATGTTATTCACCTGTAGATTGTGGGAAGTTATGTTATTCACCTGTAGATTTACAATAGTAGGACGGAATTCTTGTATACAATTTTTATTTTTATTTTCTTCATCAGGTACTTTGCTGAACGACATGCCAAGTACATGAGGCAAATATAAGATAAATCGACCAAACGCAAACTCGTACGAACTGTTGTACCTAACATAACCTAAGCAAACTAATCAAACCAAGCCAAACCTAACCTGCTCTCTTCGGTCGACTTTTCTTGTAAGCCGAGTTCTCTCCGTCCAACCTCTCACAGTAGCTGAGTTTTCCTGATAACCGCGAGGCACCTTTGACTCGACCAGCTGAACATCGACCGTCAGTAAGCAGAACATGAACACCTGCTGACATTTTGTGAAGCCCTTAGTATATGCAACAATCAACACTTCATAATTTGTAGTTCATTGTATTTAAGGGGGGTGACCTGTTTTTGTTCTGTCCTTTTCTATCTTTCTCTGGCTTGTATCCATTTGGCCCCATTCAGCCTACTGTTTTAAGACGGTTATCCCCATCCAGGTGTCAATTTTTTACTGGTGAGCGGTAGCGAGCCAGCATATGTTTTATTTTTATTTGACAGCAGGCTAAATTTGTACATTTTTCGATAGAAAAATAATAAGAATGCATAAATAGTGAAAGCAAGATTACATAGGCTCATGAATGCAAGCACTCTAAAATAGATACATGAAGACAAGTGCGTCTTTAGTGAGAGGCTTAAGTGCAATATTCAAGTTACAAATGATGAGTAGAACTCGAGAGAAGTATGTGTGGTGCTTAAGTGTAAATTGGGGCCGAGTATGTGTGGTACTTAAGTGTAAATTGGGGCCGAGTATGTGTGGTGCTTAAGTGTAAATTGGGGCCGAGTATGTGTGGTACTTAAGTGTAAATTGGGGCCGAGTATGTGTGGTGCTTAAGTGTAAATTGGGGCCGAGTATGTGTGGTACTTAAGTGTAAATTGGGGCCGAGTATGTGTGGTACTGAAGTGTAAATTGGGGCCGAGTATGTGTGGTGCTTAAGTGTAAGTTGGGGCCGAGTATGTGTGGTACTGAAGTGTAAATTGGGGCCGAGTATGTGTGGTGCTTAAGTGTAAGTTGGGGCCGAGCATGTGTGGTACTGAAGTGTAAATTGGGGCCGAGTATGTGTGGTGCTTAAGTGAAAGTTGGGGCCGAGTATGTGTGGTACTGAAGTGTAAATTGGGGCCGAGTATGTGTGGTGCTTAAGTGTAAGTTGGGGCCGAGTATGTGTGGTACTGAAGTGTAAATTGGGGCCGAGTATGTGTGGTGCTTAAGTGTAAGTTGGGGCCGAGTATGTGTGGTACTGAAGTGTAAATTGGGGCCGAGTATGTGTGGTGCTTAAGTGTAAGTTGGGGCCGAGTATGTGTGGTACTGAAGTGTAAATTGGGGCCAAGTATGTGTGGTGCTTAAGTGTAAGTTGGGGCCGAGTATGTGTGGTACTGAAGTGTAAATTGGGGCCGAGTATGTGTGGTACTGAAGTGTAAATTGGGGCCGAGTATGTGTGGTGCTTAAGTGTATATTGGGGCCGAGTATGTGTGGTACTGAAGTGTAAATTGGGGCCGAGTATGTGTGGTGCTTAAGTGTAAGTTGGGGCCGAGTATGTGTGGTACTGAAGTGTAAATTGGGGCCGAGTATTTGTGGTGCTTAAGTGTAAGTTGGGGCCGAGTATGTGTGGTACTGAAGTGTATATTGGGGCCGAGTATGTGTGGTGCTTAAGTGTAAGTTGGGGCCGAGTATGTGTGGTACTGAAGTGTAAATTGGGGCCGAGTATGTGTGGTGCTTAAGTGTAAATTGGGGCCGAGTATGTGTGGTACTGAAGTGTAAATTGGGGCCGAGTATGTGTGGTGGTTAAGTGTTAGTTGGGGCCGAGTATGTGTGGTACTGAAGTGTAAGTTGGGGCCGAGTATGTGTGGTACTGAAGTGTAAATTGGGGCTGAGTATGTGTGGTGCTTAAGTGTAAGTTGGGGCCGAGTATGTGTGGTACTGAAGTGTAAATTGGGGCCGAGTATGTGTGTTGCTTAAGTGTAAATTGGGGCCGAGTATGTGTGCTACTGAAGTGTAAATTGGGGCCGAGTATGTGTGGTGCTTAAGTGTAAATTGGGGCCGAGTATGTGTGGTACTGAAGTGTAAATTGGGGCCGAGTATGTGTGGTGCTTAAGTGTAAGTTGGGGCCGAGTATGTGTGGTACTGAAGTGTAAATTGGGGTCGAGTATGTGTGGTGCTTAAGTGTAAGTTGGGGCCGAGTATGTGTGGTACTGAAGTGTAAATTGGGGCCGAGTATGTGTGGTGCTTAAGTGTAAATTGGGGCCGAGTATGTGTGGTACTGAAGTGTAAATTGGGGCCGAGTATGTGTGGTGCTTAAGTGTAAATTGGGGCCGAGTATGTGTGGTACTAAAGTGTAAATTGGGGCCGAGTATGTGTGGTGCTTAAGTGTAAGTTGGGGCCGAGTATGTGTGGTACTGAAGTGTAAATTGGGGCCGAGTATGTGTGGTGCTTAAGTGTAAATTGGGGCCGAGTATGTGTGGTACTGAAGTCTAAATTGGGGCCGAGTATGTGTGGTGCTTAAGTGTAAATTGGGGCCGAGTATGTGTGGTACTTAAGTGTAAGTTGGGGCCGAGTATGTGTGGTACTGAAGTGTAAATTGGGGCCGAGTATGTGTGGTGCTTAAGTGTAAATTGGGGCCGAGTATGTGTGGTACTGAAGTGTAAATTGGGGCCAAGTATGTGTGGTGCTTAAGTGTAAATTGGGGCCGAGTATGTGTGGTACTGAAGTGTAAATTGGGGCCGAGTATGTGTGGTGCTTAAGTGTAAATTGGGGCCGAGTATGTGTGGTACTGATGTGTAAATTGGGGCCGAGTATGGGTGGTGCTTAAGTGTAAATTGGGGCCGAGTATGTGTGGTACTGAAGTGTAAATTGGGGCCGAGTATGTGTGGTGCTTAAGTGTAAATTGGGGCCGAGTATGTGTGGTACTGAAGTGTAAATTGGGGCCGAGTATGTGTGGTGCTTAAGTGTAAATTTGGGCCGAGTATGTGTGGTACTTAAGTGTAAATTGGGGCCGAGTATGTGTGGTGCTTAAGTGTAAATTGGGGCCGAGTATGTGTGGTACTGAAGTGTAAATTGGGGCCGAGTATGTGTGGTGCTTAAGTGTAAATTGGGGCCGAGTATGTGTGGTACTTAAGTGTAAATTGGGGCCGAGTATGTGTGGTGCTTAAGTGTAAATTGGGGCCGAGTATGTGTGGTACTGAAGTGTAAATTGGGGCCGAGTATGTGTGGTGCTTAAGTGTAAATTGGGGCCGAGTATGTGTGGTACTTAAGTGTAAATTGGGGCCGAGTATGTGTGGTGCTTAAGTGTAAATTGGGGCCGAGTATGTGTGGTACTTAAGTGTAAATTGGGGCCGAGTATGTGTGGTACTTAAGTGTAAATTGGGGCCGAGTATGTGTGGTACTTAAGTGCAAGTTGGGGCCGAGTATGTGTGGTACTGAAGTGTAAATTGGGGCCGAGTATGTGTGGTGCTTAAGTGTAAATTGGGGCCGAGTATGTGTGGTGCTTAAGTGTAAAATGGGGCCGAGTATGTGTGGTGCTTAAGTTTAAATTGGGGCCGAGTATGTGTGGTACTTAAGTGTAAATTGGGGCCGAGTATGTGTGGTACTTAAGTGTAAGTTGGGGCCGAGTATGTGTGGTACTGAAGTGTAAATTGGGGCCGAGTATGTGTGGTGCTTAAGTGTAAATTGGGGCCGAGTATGTGTGGTGCTTAAGTGTAAATTGGGGCCGAGTATGTGTGGTACTGAAGTGTAAATTGGGGCCGAGTATGTATGGTACTTAAGTGTAAGTTGGGGCCGAGTATGTGTGGTACTGAAGTGTAAATTGGGGCCGAGTATGTGTGGTGCTTAAGTGTAAATTGGGGCCGAGTATGTGTGGTACTGAAGTGTAAATTGGGGCCGAGTATGTGTGGTACTTAAGTGTAAGTTGGGGCCGAGTATGTGTGGTACTGAAGTGTAAATTGGGGCCGAGTATGTGTGGTACTTAATTGTAAATTGGGGCCGAGTATGTGTGGTACTTAAGTGTAAATTGGGGCCGAGTATGTGTGGTACTTAAGTGTAAATTGGGGCCGAGTATGTGTGGTACTTAAGTGTAAATTGGGGCCGAGTATGTGTGGTACTTAAGTGTAAATTGGGGCCGAGTATGTGTGGTACTGAAGTGTAAATTGGGGCCGAGTATGTGTGGTACTTAAGTGTAAGTTGGGGCCGAGTATGTGTGGTACTGAAGTGTAAATTGGGGCCGAGTATGTGTGGTGCTTAAGTGTAAATTGGGGCCGAGTATGTGTGGTACTGAAGTGTAAATTGGGGCCGAGTATGTGTGGTACTTAAGTGTAAGTTGGGGCCGAGTATGTGTGTTACTGAAGTGTAAATTGGGGCCGAGTATGTGTGGTACTTAAGTGTAAATTGGGGCCGAGTATGTGTGGTACTTAAGTGTAAATTGGGGCTGAGTATGTGTGGTACTTAAGTGTAAATTGGGGCCGAGTATGTGTGGTACTTAAGTGTAAATTGGGGCCGAGTATGTGTGGTACTGAAGTGTAAATTGGGGCCGAGTATGTGTGGTACTTAAGTGTAAATTGGGGCCGAGTATGTGTGGTACTTAAGTGTAAATTGGGGCCGAGTATGTGTGGTACTTAAGTGTAAATTTGGGCCGAGTATGAATATAATTCATAAATATGTTTAAAGGGGGTCACCTGCTTTTTATATCTATCTCTCCTTTTCTCTCTTTCTCTGACTTGTATCCATTCGGCCCCATTCAGCCAACTATTTTAAGACGCTTATCCACATCCAAGAGTCGATTTCTTCCTGGCGAGCGATAGCGAGCCAGCATTGTATGGAGAAATCCGGCTTCGTCGGAGACATTTTTCTATCGAAAAATGTACAAATTTAGCTTGCTGTAAAAACAAAAATATATATATGCTGGCTCGCTACCGCTCGCCAGGAAAATATTGACACCTGGATTGGGCTAAACGTCTTAAAACAGTAGGCTGAATGGGGCCGAATAGATACAAGCCAAAGAGAGAGGGAGAGAAAGAGAAAAAAGCGAGGTGGGCTCCCATAAGGCAGAAGTTGTAAGGCAAGAAAATAGATTCAACGGAGAGGATTAACCCCCAGAGCGCCAGGTCCTTATATATACAGACCCGGGTGTTGTCACGCTCCGTGCCAGATCCGTATATACACGAAGGTGCAGAACAAAATTGGTAAACTCCAAAACTAGGTCACCCTTACCTTCCATAATCATACCGAAAGTACACCTACCCTTCGACCTTCTATGCCACTATCTCCCTCAGCCCCCTCCCACTTCCCAAACACCATGTAATTGTATTAGAATAAATATAAACATAAGAATTTGTGACAATCAATAGAGTGTGTGAACTCAAATTTATTTGTACAAAATGCATATTTGTAGTACTTTGCATAACCATGGTGCCTCTCGTGCCTGTATGTACAGTCAGAAACCGCAGTTTCTGAGACACCTGGATAGGGCCCGGACATTGGGAGCGCATTGTTTTTGGACGACAGCCCACTTTAACTATCATGAGGCCACACACACGTTTCGAACCAATTGATGATTCACCCAGTCTGCCATGTAAAATTATTGTGCTGTTGTTATGCTACAACACGATTCATGCTACAGAATCTGTTGTTAAAATGACAAAAATACCATTGTTTGGTATTCCCTCCTGTATCTACAAGGGACTGAGGTTCTCGCAGTGATGCTCCAGTCCTGACGTTATTCTTGACTTACAGTGTGTTGGCTTAATAATCCAATAGGGTTGATAGCCTCTGAAGCCCTATTTTAACTAACTGTATCTACATTAAACACTGATAGCTATTACAAAATGATGAGCAGTTGTAAGTAGGCCAGACAGGATCGAATGTGGTACAAACTATCTTACATTATTATTTAAGGGAAGATGGGCCGTTTTTTTGGTCTATTAATTCATGTATTTCTATATTTCTTAGATTCCCCCTTCGAACTCCATCGGGCTTAAATAAACACCCTCTAGATCCCCCTTCAAGATAAATTTGTAAATATTTTCGGTAGAAAAATGTACAAATTTGTCTTGAAAGGGGGTCTAGGAGTTTTTTTTTAAGCTTGATGTAAGTCTACCTAGGAAATTCAAAAATAAAATAATAAATAAATATATATACCAAAAAACAAGCAATACCCCTTTAATCTACACGAATCTAGGAGTTAAAATGTCTAAACTCATCACAATGGGTAGAATATAAGAATACAAGCTATCTCATTATCAAATACAAACAACAACAACGCAATCTCCCGACAACTGTGACCTCAAATCCCATCTTATCAACGAGATATCCTTATGTGGTCAGCTTGTCTCTGCCACTCGAGTCTCTGTGATAAAAGACGTGAAGGTCATACTGTTATAGGCATCGGTCCGTCAGAATCAGCTGTGGAGTGCTGGGGGACGGTTAGTCAAGCTACAGTAACGTCTAGACCTACGTACCTGAAAACAAGAAACTGTAAGTAAACAATTTCTGAAGTTTGATCTAGATTTTCTGTCTATGTGGAAGAGGGAGACAAAAGGCAGAGCTGCCTGTGACAAGTGTCTCCCCCAGAGTTAAAAGTGACATTTTTTTTTTTTTTTTTTTTTGTGGTAGAAAGAAGTGTGGTGTGCTTGTTTAGTGTAGTGAAGTAGATAGCAGGAGGAGGTGTTTGTGAGACCTAGCTGGATCACTCTGTGTAGGTGAGGTACACGCATAAACAGTAAGTGGTGCCAGACTAATGAAACAGGAGTTCCAGCAACTCCTTATTAAATGCCTATATTGCTAGGTTCATATTGTGAAATTAACTGTAAATACTGTTTGTAATGCCCTCGAAAATATCCCGCAACCCCAATAATGTACTACCCGAGTTGACGTCAGGTATAGTGTAAATTAGTCGTTGATGGGAAGTCCAATAAACTCATCACGTGAATCACCACGAGACTATCACCTGGTTCTTACAAATCGGACAAAGGTTACTATACTTTTGTACGTCCGTGGTAGTACAGTGGGTTAGCGTGCGGGCCTGGTTGACCTATGATGGCCATGGTCACTAACCAGGGTTCGAACCCCACCCAAGGCATCTAAAAACCTGTGGGTTTTTAGGAGGGTTAAACTCCCTTCAGAGGTTCGAGCCCCGCGCCAGGCACCAGGAAAGGTTGACCATAAGTGTGCCTGGGGAGTTTTCAGGACTGAAAATTCCCTTCACACCCAGCATTTCATAGGTGGCAGTCACGGAATGTGATCTGGTAGCTACATAGAGCACCCATCACGCGGACCCTAACAATATTGAGATTGCTGAGGTGATACAGCTACGATACCTTACGACCTTAAAGAGGCTAGGGACTAGCCTAGTTAAAGAAGGATGTAATGTAATGCCCTCGAAAATATCCCGCAACCCCAATAATGTACTACCCGAGTTGACGTCAGGTATAGTGTAAAATAGTCGTTGATGGGAAGTCCAATAAACTCATCACGTGAATCACCACGAGACTATCACCTGGTTCTTACAAATCGGACTAAGGTTACTATACTTTTGTACGTCCGTGGTAGTACAGTGGGTTAGCGCGCGGGCCTGGTTGACCTATGATGGCCATGCTCACTAAAGCAGGCGTCACACCATGCCGATTTGAGCCACGACTGACCACGACCTTGAGTCGTGGTCAGGAGTGCCGACCTTCGGCGGAGAGCTTAAGGATATGGGGGGGTGAGTTTTGGACGGGACGCAGTATGGATGGCCACGGCGCCTGACGGCGACCTGACGGGGTAGACCGGCGCCCATGCCGGACTGAATGTGAGTTTTAGGTCGCCGCTGGAGTGCCAATCTGTGGCGTAGTGCGTCGACAACGACCCGACGAACGGCGTCGACAGGAGTTAGGGCGGCGTCAATATTCATTACTGTGCCGATGAGCGGCGACCCCTTCAGTATGGACGGTGACCCCGGCCCGCATGACCCCGAACGACGGCGACCGAACTCAAGGTGTGGTATATAAAAGGTACACCAAAGGGCGGGCCTCATCAGTATACCTTCAGCCACCGTAACGGTTGCACGCAGCCATGTTCACCACAGTCCCCAGGAACCCGATACGACATCTACGCTTACTCCAGGTTCAGTTAAATCTGGAAAATGACTACCTACTGACAAATATAGCCATCTGCAAGCTGCTGTTGAGGAAAAGAAGGAGGGAGAATAGAACCCCTCGCATGTGGGTCCGGAACTGGCTTCTCCGTAGGAAAACCTTTGGTATTTATGAGCAGCTACTGAAGGAACTCGCCCAGGAGGATGGGCCAGCCTACAGAAACTACCTGCGGATGGATGTTGCAGTCTTCCGGGAGGTACTAGGACGTGTGGCGCACCGCATTGAAAAGAACGATACTTTTTACCGGAAGGCACTCGACCCTGGCCTACGACTAGCCATAACACTGCGGTTCCTGGCAACCGG
The DNA here is from genome assembly GCA_032716605.1 of Paralithodes platypus. NCBI lineage: Eukaryota > Metazoa > Arthropoda > Malacostraca > Decapoda > Lithodidae > Paralithodes > Paralithodes platypus. The sequence continues at coordinate 42,053,616 of CM064552.1, read as the reverse complement.
TGACAGCTATATGAGCCTGAAATTGTCATTATTAGTATTGATATGTACTATTATAAACATATATATATATATATATTATATGGCTTGTTTCATTCATCCACTGCATGAATAATGTATGCATAACAAAATGATTTACGTTATAATACATATATATATAACATATTCAATAACTAAATAAAGTAATACAATAATGAAATAAAGAAAGTCATCAATCAAAAAATACATACATATATAATAAATAAAGTATAAATAATTACTAAATACCTTATATAAATCAATATAGCAATATTAACCTAAGTACATGAATAAATTAATTACAAAATATATATATAAAGATATTAAATTAATAAGTAAATCAATACAATAATGAAATCACGAAAGGAATAACAAACGGCAGATACCACAACCAGGTCAGGTCAGAAACCTGTGGTATGCACAATGAGTCTCCACAAACATAATTAATTTGTCCACACGTGGCTGGTCAGTGTCAAACACTTTTAAATAATCGAGACATGCAAAACTAATTAAAACAAAATTTACCTGGCTATTCTGACGACCACTCTGCCGCACGATGTGGTCCTTGAGAAAGCCAAACGTGGCGATAATCCACTTATCCACTTATCATTTATGGTGCCGTGTGCCGCCGCACTGACGCCTACCGTTTCCCGTCAAGCGTCGTCAATCGCCGTCAAGCACCGCCAAGCGCCATCACACGCCATCAGCCTCCAGTCCCCTTCCCGTCCCATTTTTATGACCTCACTCCACGCCGACTTGATTTCAAATTTTTCGCTTGTAGAACTTTTGAGGGGGTATGTGAAGACCAATCCCGACCTGTTTGTTAGGTTGGCGACGGCCCATGATGCGCGGCGACGTAGACAAAGACTGTCCACGACCCTTAGGTCGCGGACAGTCTTGGCCTAAAATCGGCTAGGTGTGACGGGTGCTTAACCAGGGTTCGAACCCCACCCAAGGCATCTCAAAACCTGTGGGTTTTTAGGAGGGTTAAACTCCCTTCAGAGGTTCGAGCCCCGCGCCAGGCACCAGGAAAGGTTGACCCTAAGTGTGCCTGGGGAGATTTCAGGACAGAAAAATTCCCTTCACACCCAGCATTTCACTGTTAAATTGTCTGTGCCGTTATGAAAATCTCTTTGTGAAGTAGTACGAAGTTGTCCACTAGAGTATTATAATATTTATTGATTTTTCTCTCTTTCTTCTCCAATTTGTTCTTGGTAACATACAAAAGATCCAGGCTACTTAACAAATTGTTTTAACTTTTGTACGGTAACTGATTATTGAGCACTAAAGATAAATAAAAGTCATATGAACAATTACATATTGTACTATTTGAAAGATAATGTAGCAGTTTGGTTTATGCCAGGAAGTGGTACAACCGATGCTATCTTCATAGTCAGGCAGATACAGGAAAGATAATTACTAAAAGGCAGGTATCTTTACTTTGTGTTTGTAGACCTGGAGAAGGCCTTTGTCACAGGGTGCCTAGAGATGTTGTGCGGTGGGCTATGAGGAAACTTGGTGTGGAAGAGTGGCTGGTGCGTGTGATAATGAAGATGTATGAGGATTCGCAAACTGCGGTGAGGGTGAAAGGTGTACTGAGTGAGGCGTTCACAGTCCGTGTTGGAGTTCATCAGGGTTCAGTGTTAAGCCCCTTCCTCTTTATTATGGTCCTGGAGGCACTGTCTAGAGATTTTAGATCCGGACTCCCGTGGGAACTGTTTTATGCAGACGATGGCTTTAAAAAAGATTAATAAGAATTATGGGCTTAACCCGTTCAGTACCGGTGCCGTCCTCTTAACTTTATTCTGACCACTATTAGACGATTTTATCCTGTTAAAAAGGGGCCTCCAGCAAATACCAGGCTTCGAACTATCTCACTTAACCAAAAGGGCTTAAATTAGCCAAACTAATGGGACAAACATCTTAAAGTTTCAAATCTAATGGGGCTACATATGAGGGAGAAGGGGTTCCAGAAACCCCCCCCCACCCTCCTGATTTATAGGTATGAAGCTGATCAGGTGTTCTTGTGTACCGGTAGGAAATTATGTAAATTTGTTAATTATATAATCTTGGCATTAGCCCCTTCAGTACCGGTAACGTAATTTTCGTTATATTCTGGCAACTATAAGATGGTTTTATTCAGCTTAGGAAGGGTCTCTAGCAATTAAAATTGCTAAGCTGAATACAATCGTCTAATAAGTCAAGGAAAAGAGGAATGCAGACGCTGCTATATGTGCTACTTTTTTCCATTTACCTACAACAAAACTATCTCAATATAGCAATATGCTCTCCCAGATCCTTATCACACTAAAACAAATAGTAATTATTAGGAAAAGCGTAATAGTGAAGTGAAGGGGTCAATTTCAACACAAAATCAGTAATCAGAATGGGTCCAAATTTCTCACCTACACAGATAGGCCTACTGTAGATTAAACAAGAGATAGGAAACGAGTCAAAGAGGCCATACTCCTAAACGGCCACAGCCCAAACGGCCACAATCCTGAACTGACGGTCAACATTATTTTTGCAACGCTTCTGGAAATTTGTCATTGCAATCGGTAACTAAATGGAAGATGGATACATTTTGATGACATACCGATTATAAAAAAGTTGTTGTTGTTGTTGTTGTTGTTCCCCAAGCTGCCTGGCCGAACAGCCCCAAGGCCCCGAGGAAGGCCAAGGCCATAACCGAGCGCCCCCACAGAACCCTCCCCACCGACCACAATAAAGCCTGGGTGACCGAAGCCACTCCATGGCGGGGAGCTGAGGAGGGTGCGGAAATGCCCGGGAAACCAAAGCCCCACCCAGGGCCCTGTGTCCCTCAGCAATTATGAAGAGAAAGTTGAGGGGCAAGGGAAAAATGTGACGCTTTGGCTTCCAATCTTGGTAGATTGGGAGGTCAATCCACGTTAGAGACGCCGTCACTTGAGATCTAGAAAATATATAAGTAAAAGGAACAGTCAGAGTAAGCTATGGGTATGGCAGAGATTGCTCAGTTCTCACTCTGATAGACCAGCCCATCACCACATGACTAGAACCCAATCCTCTCAGCATCAGCTAGGAAAGGCCCTAGAAAGCCGCCTTTGGCGGGGGGATAGCTCCCCTATTTCAACCCTTTTCGGGGTTGGGCACCCGCCGTTATTATAAAAAAGTTTGCCTCATAAGCTGCCAGACAAGTTTTGACCATACAATTTGAGGGGATAATCGTTCGTATGATACCTGCCTAAGAGGTGCACAATGGATTTTTCACCCAAGACCCGTTATCGAGGGTTCTTTCCGTTATCACAACACAATCTCTTCTTAATCAGACCATTGCCCAACTTGTACTTGCTCCTTGTGAGAGACGTGAGTAATGTCTCGTTTGGAGCACACAACAAAAGATTATGGCTTTACAAAAGGTTGATAAGGTGCCGTCCTTTTATCTTTATTCTGGCTACTATTAGACGATTTCATCCAGTTAAAAATGCCAGGCTTCGAACTATCTCACTTAACCATTTTTAGTACCACAGATCCTTCTTAAACTGCACAAAATCGTCTAAATATAGCGAGAATAAAAATTATAAGACGTCGCCGGTACAGAAAGGGTTAAGGAAGGTAATTAAAGAAGAATTTCAAAGCGTCCATACTGTTTCATCCATGTAAGTGATAATAGCAGTGATAAACCCATCTAATCAAAGGTAGTATGTTACTGTATATCAAATTATTAAAGGTACAATCACTATGAATATTCATAACTTGATTTTATTTACCTTTTTTAAAGTATTGATATTCACAGTGCACATTCTAGACACACTAAACAAAATAACTCTAATTACACAAAAGGTCAAATTACACAATATTTTAATGGATTTAGTTAATGATCTTTTAGTATTTTATTCGTGCTACTATCAGATTCATTCAATTGAAGAAGATCCCATAATCAAAGGTTATGGTATTGTTCTGGTATCGTTCCACGGACTCCGAGGGGTTATTACGCTGCATACAGATCAAGTTTATCGATGGCCCAAGTAAAAGAAAATATTTCATTTAAGAACTCGCAAGTTACTTCATAATCACGTGTATGGTGACCAATCTAAGTCACTTGTGATATCAAACATAATTATGCCTGGTCCAGCAAATATCCCTATTGCGAAGGGTGGGGGGAAAAACACGGGTTTCCGATAATCTATAGGATTCTTTATACGAATCACACCTAACAAAGGGTTATAATTGTTCATTACAAACTATTTTTGTTTCTGTTTTACATATCCTTCCTAAACTGAATAAAAGCATCTAATTATAGGCATGCCAAATTGTGCTATCTTGCTGAATGGGTTACTTGACGGTCAAAATATAATTCGGGTGGATTTTGTCCATGAGTTATCCGAAATATTTGCCAGCTTACTTCTGGTGAACAATTCTTTTGTTTACCAACGGTGTTATGGAAATGATATAGTAACCAGAATCTCTAAGACTTGTGAAAGGATTTAAGCTAAAAAATAAGATACAATAACATACATAAGATGCATATTTACTGTAGGCTACAGGCAGAAGGCAAAATTCTTAGAAGCGACATTACATAGGAGATGAAAGCCATCACAATCTATAGGCCTACCCGTCATTTTTCAAAGGACGAACCCTATATGGTTATCATAACCTTTTAGGATACGTGATTTTGCTAACAAAGCCTTCTAATATTCTTAGTTCAACACCCAATCGCAGTTCATTTGAGGTGGTTTTTCTTGGATTTTAGATTAATTTAATTTAAACGGAATATAGTCTCTATTGTAATAACATAAACATTATGTAATACTGATGGAAGTATTATCTAAATATTTTGATTAAATGTTAGTTTTGATAGTATTATCATTGTTTTATTGATGGCGAAATAGGCCTGCAATGGAAGTAATTAAGCGAGAGAGTTTGTTTTCTTGTGAAATACAGGCTGAAACAGTTTCCCACAGCAATAGTAGCATGTCTCCTTAGTTGTCTATATGCATGCGTACCTAATATGTGCAGAGCTAAAATCAGGGACGGGGATGTAAAGATAAATTAAACGAGTTAACCATAACATTTTATTAAAAGAAAATGGATGAACATAAAATCATAAAAGAAAACGTCGCGCTACGGCCTAACTATAATATTTATAACAATCGAAATAATAAATTTCAATAAGTGCACCATAATGAGTTTTTATTAGTAAGCATGACATTTCTGCTATATTTTAATGTGATGTGTGTGCTTTTATATAGCCTAATTAATTTTTTGAGGAAAGGCTTCATTATAGAGATGTGACACGACCTTCGATAGCAGGGAAGGCAATGAAGAACGGGGATAGTGTGGGGTTAAAGCCTTAAGAAAACGATAATATGGCCTTTTTAATACAATTTGGCTCGGGTGAGTTAAAAAGCCAAGACGATGTTGTATAAGATGTTTTCCTTGTATTAATTCTCTGTATTTCTGTTATGATTGTAAGTTTATTATAAATATTCTTGTCCGTATCAGTAAAGTAAATTATCGTGTATATCGCTTATGTTCTTCTTTCCCAGTAAAGCACCCCTAATAAACGCCTTAATAATATTGGCTCTTCAATGTTCAACTACAATCACACATATTTAATTTCTAAATCAACGATGGCGGATATTCATGCACACTTAATATAGCAATACGTTTAGTTACAACGGCACCATCTATTGTTGAAAGATTAAACTCCAAGGTGATAATTTTATACTGTACATGCAAATATTTGTATAATCGATAACCTGGTTGTGCTTAAAATCAAACTATGAATGTCAAGGTGTGCGTTTGAGTAAAATAAACAAATATCGGAGAATTTATCATAAATATTTGTTTGATCGTCATTATACAGTATACGTTTACGGTAAACATAATAATTAGTAGAAACTAACGGCTATATATAGATTTAAAAAGCTGAAGTACATTACTAAATTGTAGCGAGCTAGATAGATAATCAGCCGATATAAAACATTCAGCGATGGTATTTTTTTCATGAATGATAAACTAAAACTTTGGACCTTTTTCAACTTTGCAATTTTAAGTTATTACCTACCAGTACACTCTGAAAACTAAGTGATTCACATCTTTACGCTATGAATTCAGCTCCTTAAGTTTCAATTTTCAACTTTTCAGATATGTGCCACCTATTAAAAGAGTGAAAACCTGAGCACCCAAGTAAGCCACCGTGGAGCTGAATAAGACAGATTCTGTGGACGGGGTAATATCACTGCCTCTCTCCTCCAGCCATAACTCACACCCTCACAGAGAACACCACAACAGAAAAATGGTAACTCTTTTGTAAATGGAAACAGCTTATTTTGTTAGCACATATCATGCAAATATATGGTATACTTCACAAATACATGCGAGTTACATGAGCAAAATATATTTATGCCTCCACACATTTTCGAACCACAGTCAAGCTGGATACAATACTTCGCTTTTACCAACTAAGCCACGGCGTGAGAAAAGGTTACCAATTGTTGCTTGAATTTCGGCAGGGGCCTAAGCATTTACTGAGATAACTTACGTGTATTTGTATATACACTGTTACAGTATAAACAATATATATGTATATATATATATATATATATATATATATATATATATATATATATATATATATATACATTTATCAACTAAGCCACTGTAAAATATATGGATTGTGTTGTTGTGGAGGTATTATTGCAAATGTATCATCCAGTTCAACGAATATCCGTGTCATTTTGTTGTTTAGCATAATAAAGGTAATTATAGGGTTTGTCTCGGAATACAGACCTTAAGGGGAGATGGGTCGTTTTTCTATATCACCTTCTCCCTCATGTTTAGCCCCATTAGTTTTCAAATTTTAAGATGTTTGCCCCATTAGTTTGTCGATTTTAAGACCTTCCGCCCCATTTCCTTGTCAATATTTAGACCTTTCGTGGTATTTAGGTGTCGATTTTTTTCCTGGCAAACGAAAGTGAGCCTGTAATTTTGGAAGAAACGGTCTTCGGTTGAGACATTTTTCTACCGAAAAATATACAAATTAATCTAGATGGGGAATCTAATGGATGTTTTGTTTTTTTAATTTGATGGAGGTCTAGTGAGGAAACTAGAAAAATAATTAATAAATCGAAAAATCGATCAAAAAGTGAACCATCCTCCCATAACCGTAAACCAATAATGCTGCTGTTGTGTCAGACAGGTAGCGAGATGGAGAGAGAGGACGAGAGAGAGGACGAGAGCGACGAGGACAGTGATGACGATGGTAACATCTTCTCGCTACTTCCAGGTTACCAAAAAATTGAACAAAAGGTAATATTACTACTACAGTATTACTAATATTACTACTACTGGTACAACTACTTCTAATATATATATATATATATATATATATATATATATTGATCATACTACAGCCATATCCCGTCTAGGTGAGGTGGCCGGGCTGTGTGTAGTGTGTGAAGGTCATATTGAACGTTACTGTACTAGTGTTTATGTGCTTTCTGTGTTGTCTGTTCCATAATTTAATATCAGTTACTTTCTTCATCTAGTTTTGATCAGCATATGAACCGTCAGCAGTGCATTGTTTACTTACAGTTTAGGTTGATGTATTTGCAAGTGTATACGATAATAAATGTTTATGATGTGTGATGGAGTGGTCTTGCTACTGGACTGGTAATCTTAACACCTTACGAGCGGCCTATGCGGTTTATTTATGTGTACCGCACAGCGGGGTGTTTTTAGCCAAAATAGGGCTGTTTACGTGATCATTTTCATGCCTAAATAAGACCCAGAACGTAAAACAAGTACCTATCCCTGAAAGGGCATAAACAGAGCTTTCGAATGACACCATAACGATCCTTGTATGATGGATAGTTTTCTTGCAATAACCGTGCAACGCGAGTGCAAAAAGCAGGTAATTCGGTAGTTTCGGTACATAATTGAGTATGTAGCGAGTGAGAGAGGGAGGAGGGAGCTGAGATTTGTGTCAGTAGGTTCGCCGCGGTGGTCTGGAGCAGTCATACGCTCGCTAGTCTCCTGCCACCACTTGTCTCTCTCTCTCAGCCACATTACGTGCTGAAATTGCCACTCGAGTTATGTCGAGCGCCGCCACATAGTCCAGCTTTATTTAACTCGACTTATGTTGCTCGCCGCTAATTAAGGGTTAAGGACCTGCGTTCAAATCCCCATGTTTCAACGAGAAGATATTATTGGGATGGAATTGGAGCTGTACTTAGTGTCAGTGCATCAACACAAAGCCCACTGACACGACACGCTTTATAAATACCCTCACTGTTTTCAATCAATTAGCATTGTATGAATATTCCCATATTCAAAATATGATATGGGTGAACTGCTTAGTGAGTAAACAACTTAACCCAGGGGCTGAGTGAGGCTGGTATATTACATTGCCACCAGTGCGACAGAATTAGCTTCAATTTGGACAAACATTTGTTTTTATCTACCATATATAGCAATATTACTGCACCATATGCACATATTTTACTTTTAAAATGAACATATGGTCATTGAAGAACCAGAAAATAGTTGAAAAGAGCAAATATCCAGGTAAAACCTGGGTTATTGTGAGGGGAATGTATCGAATGCGTGGGCAACAGAGTGGCATAGACCCTCACTCTCTGGAGTCTCTCGCGACACTGACGGGTCTAGCTGTTATCTCGCACATGCATGAGGAAGGTAAGAGGTACTTGAGATGTAGAGGTGGGTAACTGAACGTATTTGAGGTGGGAGGGAGAAAGTATAGGGAATAAGAGAGGGAATAACTAGAACAAAGGAGGAGGGAGGAAGTGAAGGAGAACGAGGGGCAATGAGAGGGAGGGAGGGGGTGAGACACATGAAAGAACAAGAGAGGTGGTGGTGGTATGGAGACATGCCACCTATATCCATTGCATCCATTTCCTCGGCACAGGTGCGTTTTTTGTTGTTAAGTGAAGATACCGGAAGGAACGTTGCATTCGCCCAGTAAAACATTCCAGAAGGAACGTCGCAGTTTACAAGTTAATAGGTGGCATTTGAGAGAGAGAGGTGTCCACGATTGTGAAATGAGACAGTGAGAGAGTTGGGATGCAGCTTTGAGAAGTCAGAGTTGCAACAGGCCACGAGGAGACAACCAGGAGTAATACCACGAACGAGTCGGTTGCAAAACTCAAACGGTCTCCATGTTTCACTCGCCATGTTTGGAATAAAACTTCATCGTGTTGAGCGTTGGAATCTACAGGCTTGTTAGCCTATGTCCGGAGGTAGAGTTGGAACATAAGAAAAAAAAAGGGTATTAGTCTTATATCAATATTTATTTGTAGGATCTATTACTAAAGTAACCAAATAATATATGAGCCTGTCTTGTATATATATATATATATATATATATATATATATATATATATATATATATATATATATATATACATATATGATTATATATACAGGGTGTTCCAGTAATGCTTTTCATAAATTATATGGTGGACTCATCAGACAAAAATAAGAATAAATTACTCTACGAACATGAGGTTGAGTATTTATAATAACGGAGTTAATACACGATTTAAGTTAACGATAGATACAATACAGTCCAAGGGGTAATGTTGCCATTTTAGTGGATTATATCCATTTGGCCTTCGCTATCGCTTGCTAGCCTCAAGATAGTTTTGTATCCAATCGGCGTTCTCACTTCAGGCTAGCGAGCGGTAGCGAGCTGATTTTTTCGGTAGAAAAATCAAATCCGGCAAAGCCGGACAAACTTTTCTACCGAAAGTCAGATCGCTACTGCTCACTATCTTGAGGCTAGCAAGCGATAGCGAAAGCCAAATGGATATAATCCACTAAAATGGCAACATTACCCCTTGGACTGAATGGCATTGTATCTATCGTTAACTTAAATCGTGTAATAACTCCGTTATTATAAATACTCAACCTCATGTTCATAGAGTAATGTATTCTTATTTTTGTCTGATGAGTCCACCATATAATTTATGAAAAGCATTACTGGAACACCCTGTATATATATATATATATATATATATATATATATATATATATATATATATATATATATATATATATAGATATATATATATACTGTATATATAACATTTATTCTTTTTAGGCAGGACGTGTCTCCAAGCATCGGAGTTCTATCACGGCTCTGGCGGTGGCGGCTATCTATGTGGGCTACGTGCTGGCTATCCTCAACATCACCACAGACACAGAGGTACACAGTAGTTCACAGACAGTCTTAAAGGCAAATGGGTCTTTTTTCTAGATCACCTTCTCCCTCATGTTTAGGCCCATTACATTTCAGATTTTAAGATGTCTGCCCCATTAGTTTGTCGATTTTAAGACTTTCTGCCCCATTTCCTTGTCAATATTAAGACCTTTCGTGCTATTTAGGTGTAATTTTTTTTTCTGGCGAACGAAAGTGAGCCTGTAATCTTGGAAGAAACGGCCTTCGGCCGGGAAATTTTTCTACCGAAAAATTTACAAAATTAATTTAAAAGGGGGTCTAATGGATATTTTGTTTTAATTTAAAAGGGGGATCTAATGGATATTTTGTTTTAATTTAAAAGGGGGATCTAATGGATATTTTGTTTTAATTTAAAAGGGGGATCTAATGGATATTTTGTTTTAATTTAAAAGGGGGATCTAATGGATATTTTGTTTTAATTTAAAAGGGGGATCTAATGGATATTTTGTTTTAATTTAAAAGGGGGATCTAATGGATATTTTGTTTTAATTTAAAAGGGGGAACTAATGGATATTTTGTTTTAATTTAAAAGGGGGATCTAATGGATATTTTGTTTTAATTTAAAAGGGGGATCTAATGGATATTTTGTTTTAATTTAAAAGGGGGATCTAATGGATATTTTGTTTTAATTTAAAAGGGGGATCTAATGGATATTTTGTTTAAATTTGTTGGAGGTCTAGGGAGGAAACTAGAAAAATAATTAATAAATGAAAAAATCAACCAAAAAGTGAACCATCCCCCTTTAATGACAAATAGTGCTAAACAAATCGCATGTACTGTATATGACAATTCTATGAGCGATAACACAGTACATCAAAGTAGTTAAAGTAGTTAAAGGTGATTGAAATTGTATGGGGACTGTCATGATAAAATTATTCATATTCTAGATAATTACCTTCATATCCCGGATATACTAAAGATATATACAAGTCATTTGGTGTATTGATGGTGATTTACATTTCTATCCTTGTATTAGATGAGTTTCTTACTAGCAAATCACGTATACTGTATAAAGGTATATTATATTATTATGATTTGTTTTATTACCATTTATAAATCTTCCTAAGATCCATAATTTTGGACAGTGTTGTATTTCATAAGTTTCTTTAGCCGCAGATCACATTCGAGAGTAGGTATCCAATAGGTATAATTATGTTTTCTTCATATAATTGTAAATATTTATTATAAGTTTAATGATATATATATATACTGTATATTGCACAATCGTTGATTGTCACGTAATTTATGAAGTACTCTTTCAAAGGCTTATTCCTGAATTCAAGCTTTCTACGTAACTTAGTGATTACTATAGAAACATCATACTAATGTTGTAGTGTGTTGCATAATTATATCACCCATATACTGTAATGTTGTAGTGTGTTGCATAATTATATCACCCATATACTGTAATGTTGTAGTGTGTTGCATAATTATATCACCCATATACTGTAATGTTGTAGTGTGTTGCATAATTATATCACCCATATACTGTAATGTTGTAGTGTGTTGCATAATTATATCACCCATATACTGTAATGTTGTAGTGTGTTGCATAATTATATCACCCATATACTGTAATGTTGTAGTGTGTTGCATAATTATATCACCCATATACTGTAATGTTGTAGTGTGTTGCATAATTATATCACCCATATACTGTAATGTTGTAGTGTGTTGCATAATTATATCACCCATATACTGTAATGTTGTAGTGTGTTGCATAATTATATCACCCATATACTGTAATGTTGTAGTGTGTTGCATAATTATATCACCCATATACTGTAATGTTGTAGTGTGTTGCATAATTATATCACCCATATACTGTAATGTTGTAGTGTGTTGCATAATTATATCACCCATATACTGTAATGTTGTAGTGTGTTGCATAATTATATCACCCATATACTGTAATGTTTAGTGTGTTGCATAATTATATCACCCATATACTGTAATGTTGTAGTGTGTTGCATAATTATATCACCCATATACTGTAATGTTGTAGTGTGTTGCATAATTATATCACCCATATACTGTAATGTTGTAGTGTGTTGCATAATTATATCACCCATATACTGTAATGTTGTAGTGTGTTGCATAATTATATCACCCATATACTGTAATGTTGTAGTGTGTTGCATAATTATATCACCCATATACTGTAATGTTGTAGTGTGTTGCATAATTATATCACCCATATACTGTAATGTTGTAGTGTGTTGCATAATTATATCACCCATATACTGTAATGTTGTAGTGTGTTGCATAATTATATCACCCATATACTGTAATGTTGTAGTGTGTTGCATAATTATATCACCCATATACTGTAATGTTGTAGTGTGTTGCATAATTATATCACCCATATACTGTAATGTTGTAGTGTGTTGCATAATTATATCACCCATATACTGTAATGTTGTAGTGTGTTGCATAATTATATCACCCATATACTGTAATGTTGTAGTGTGTTGCATAATTATATCACCCATATACTGTAATGTTGTAGTGTGTTGCATAATTATATCACCCATATACTGTAATGTTGTAGTGTGTTGCATAATTATCACCCATATACTGTAATGTGCTAGGGTGTTGCATAATTATATCACCCATATACTGTAATGTTGTAGTGTGTTGCATAATTATATCACCCATATACTGTAATGTTGTAGTGTGTTGCATAATTATATCACCCATATACTGTAATGTTGTAGTGTGTTGCATAATGATATCACCCATATACTGTAATGTTGTAGTGTGTTGCATAATTATATCACCCATATACTGTAATGTTGTAGTGTGTTGCATAATGATATCACCCATATACTGTAATGTTGTAGTGTGTTGCATAATTATATCACCCATATACTGTAATGTTGTAGTGTGTTGCATAATGATATCACCCATATACTGTAATGTTTTATTCCCTACAGGTCTCTGGAGTTGAATAATTAAAGCTGATTTATATGGCTATCCCTCCTTTCACAATCACTAACCTTTAATTTAACAAACAACCTATATTATATTCACTATAATTTGGCCAGAAAACGTGACCCCTAAGCTATATATATAAACACGAGTTGAAGAATGAACCCGACATTTCTAACATTTGAAGAGAGTCGACCGGGAAATAGTTTTAGAAATGTACAACCTGTTTGAGTTACAAGGTTAAATGTTAAGATTTCTGGCCTAGTTATTTATAGTGAATAGACAATAGTGAGGTTCAGTATGTACAACATTATGTCTGAGCCCAATAAATGTGTCTATGTCTGTGTCTGATGTTGCTTGTTTTCCTTTGTAATCCTTTGTAATGATTCCTCCTCTCTGTTACAGGAAGGGAATTATTGGTGTGATTCAGATGGATTGGTGATAATCATTACAGGCTTCCTACTTATTGGACTCGCATACTACCTGGTGAGTAATATTCTATTAATTGGTGTTTGTTTGTATATCATGTTATTTGTTTATGATATATATATATATAGTTTGTAATTCATATATAAGTTTTATGTCTTTATCCTTATGTCTGTTTTTATTTTCTTACAGATCATCCTACAGTTTTTCGGCGCCGCACTCTCAAGATCTGTTATCAAACCTCTAGGTGCATTTTTTAACAGAATATTTCTTATCAGGTACGTCACAACACAGTTTGACAACGTATCGGTTTATTAGTTATATTAATTTATGCCAGATATATTGAAATTTAGTATGTGCAGACACTCAAAAACTGTCAAGGACAATGTGCTTTTCACTATAGATATATTGATATTGGTTAACAGAAATAATGTTGTGTTGTGAAATTTTGATATGATATGATATTGATATTAGTTTACAGAAATAATGTGTTGTGAAATTTTGATATGATTTGTTGGTTCATTATTAGAGGAATATATACGGTACTGCATCAAACTCAAGGTCTTTATGTGCATACCAATTATACTAGAGTCTTTGCCACTTTAGAGGTAACTATAGTCTATTAATTATGACCAGTCTAGATTATCCGACCCTAACCTCTCAAAAGTTAACCCTTTCTGTACAGGCGACGTCTGTTTAATTTTATTCTGTCTACTATTAGACTATTTTATTTAGGTCGAAAAGGGCCTCAAGCAATTAATAGGCTTCGAACTATCTCGTTTGACCCTATTTACTGCCACAGATCCTTCTTAAACTGCACAAAATCCTCTAAATATAGCTAGAATAAAATGATAAAGACGTCGTCGGTAGAGAAGGGGTTAAAATGGACTTGAGCAATCGAACTGATATTTCTACCATTTGGGAAGAGTCAAACAGTAAATAAGTGGGAAAATGTACAGGTCGTTTGCTCCAGTTCTCTCTGAGTGACGGGAGGCTAGGGATCACAATCTCTAGAAGCATCACAATATACCAACATAATACTGGGATTGTGTAATAAATAGTGTGAGAGCGCTGGGATAAAAATATGTTAGCCACCTAATTAAAGTTATATTTGGCTAAATTTGCAAGAGCACCAATAAAGCCCTGACGCTTCTATTAACCCTTGCTAAGGACTTGCTAATAAATGGACAAAATAAAAGGTCAAGTTAAGGGAGGTACGGGGGGTGTGGTATAAAGTAGGGGAGGAGTAGAGGATGTGGTTTAGGGAGACACTACTTCTCTCTGTGTCATCCAATTTTGAGACATTTCCTGGCATTGGCATGGTATTTGAAGGGTTATTTTTACACATGTTTAAATACTGTGCCTTCCGTGAGGCCAATCGCACTTCTGGGTTAAACGACTAGAATTATCATTTATTGTATAAAAGAGAATGGGTTGAAAGTTTCTGCAATTCGTAACTGCAGCCATAATTCACAGGTTGCTGTATGAAAGTTATAGTTCGTGGCCACCCCTTCGGGGACGCCACGTCAGGCAATAGATAGATAGATAGATTATCTCGGAAATCACAGAATCCTGCAGACTTGAATGGATAGAAAAACATCAACACCTCGAAAATTACAATGTACAATTCCTTAGACATCTGTGTATAATTTTCTCCAGCAATAGAATGGTAACAGTAATGTCGATTTTATATTAAAATAAAAAATGTAAAATCCATTATTTCGCCTGTTATACATTTGGATTTTCACTAACTATATCCTTAACTTTTTCAGTATACCATGACACACCGTTTCATATTATCCTGGATATTATTTGACGATTTTATTGAGCTTAGAATAGGAATATGGCACTCAAAGGAAAAGTTGAGATCGATATTACCTCTTTGATTGTTATAGGTCCTTCCACAGCTGCATACATTCATCTAATCATAGAATTAAATGGATGAAAGGCGTCTAGTACTGAAAGAGTATAATGAGTTCTACCTTATTTTAATAATAATGGACGGCAAAATCGGCGATAAAACGCCATGTTAAAAGCGCCTGTATAACATTATCTGGCGAGAGGCGGGTCTTTTTTAATCCTCCCTGTTTCACTCCATTAGTTTGAGTATTTTATAACGATTAAATTCATTTGTTTGGCGTTTATGAGATGCTTCACTTCATTCAGGTGTCTATCTTTTCTGGGGGAGCGAAAGCTAGTCTGTAATTTTTCTATCAAAATATGTACAGTACAAATTTAGCTCGAAGGGGGCCTGAGGAGCTCGTTCTGACTTCATTTTGAAGCACTTTTCTTCTAGTTTTTGACTGAATACATTTAATTTCATTCAGACACTTGCTCAATCATTCAGGAGTGCCTGACTGAGCCCTAATATAGCGGAAATATGCCTGCAGCGTAAATGTTAATAATAACTATAAAACAAACTATCATAATAACCCCCCAGCCGTCGCATCAGATAGTGTTAAGAGTGTTAGAATGGTATTCTTAAACCATTCTTTCCCTTCGCAGCATTGTTAATGGACGAAATAGCTTGAAAAATTATGCTAGCTTCAGAAATGGGAGTGCTAATCCAGCTCATCTCTATAAACATAGCTAGTTCGGTATCAGGCGCTGCGAAGGGAAATATATGTTTACGAATACGAGTCTCATTGTTCAGCTGGGTGCCGTGGGCGGGGTTCGGAGTGCTGGTGGTGGGGGCGTTGGTGTTCCTGTTTGTGGATGCCCGTGATGATCTTGGGCGCCTCCAGTCTCTCATCGGTCTGGTGTGTCTCCTGCTCTTCGGATTCATCTTCTCGGCATACCCTAGGAAGGTTAGTTTGGTGGTCAGTGCTTCTTGTCTTCAGCCGCTCTCTTTATCCATGCTTCATTTTAGTATGAACTGTTTAACTTGTATCCCTATCAGCTACATATGTGTGACCCTGTGTATAGTATTTGCATGGCTGCTTATGAGGTGGCAATCCTCGTTCTCCATTATGATGGGGCATTTGGTGACGAGCGTGTCAAGGGCAGGGCCCCACCCCATTTATATGAAGCTGTGATACCTACTCATGTGTCTGACCAGGGACGCCCACGGGACGTCCCTGTATCATCCAGGGGAAGTGAAACAGACGTGTCTGTCGGGGGTAGGATGGGGGAATGACAGGTCAAACACAGTTTGAGGTCATTGTTGGGACATTGCACAGTCATCCCAAGGTCATTCTTGGCAGCCTAAGGACGTCCGGCGGCAAAGGCACGGTCGAGACAATGACGGATCGTCAGGTCTCCCATATTTGGTCCCGACCCAAAAATTTGTAAAGTCGGCCAAAGACGGTTAAGGATGTATTGACAAAGGCCTTTTTGGGTAAAATTCTAGTTGTGGTTTCACAGCGATTTTAGCGTATATTTGTTTAATTTGTATTATTGGACGATTCGACGGTTCTGACCGAGATATTTCGACGATCGTGAAATTGGACATTTCGACGGCATCGTCGAACTGGCGCACCGTCGAATCGTCCTGTTCCCTCAATACGGGGAACGTCTTTTCCTTGTTATTCTTGCATTATTAGATGATTTTCTTCAGATTAGGAAAGACACACTATAGTCAAAAGGGTAAACATATCTTGAGAAACTCCTTCAGCACAATTACGCCATAAATTTCCTTGTATTCTGGATAACAGTAGACGATGAAAGGCCTCTCGGAGTCGAAAGGGTTGACATTATTTTGCTCCCTCGTCAGATAAGTTGTTATCACACAACCATAGTCTATTATTAGCAATAGAAAATAAAAGGAAGACTATGAGTATGTTATTGAATGGGTTTATAAGTCTTCTGCTCTCTCACCAGATAAGATGGCGCCACACTGCATGGGGCATCTCCCTGCAGTTCATCCTGGGCCTGCTCATCCTCAAGTGGCCTTTTGGACAGGAAGTCTTCAACTGTGCCTCCGGTAAAGTTGCAACCTTCCTCAACTTTACGTCAGAGGGCTCCACTTTCGTCTTTGGGGAGCTCTCTAACCCTATGAACATATTCGCCTTTTCGGTAAGTCTCTGCTGAGTTTTTTATAACTATCTTTTTTCGACCCCACCTGTGCCTCCTTATGAGTTTGTCTATTCTAAGGTGTATCACCTAGAAATATCCTCTTTGTATGTTTGCTGTTAAAACTCGAATATAGTTATAATGTCATTCTTATCATTATCCAAGCGTTATTTCCTCAGCAGCTTGAATTATTATCTTATACCTCTGAATGTGAGAAAAACTAGTCTATGGTTTTCAAATCAATAAAGGCTATTTTCATAACTTCCAAAATTTGAACAATAGGATTAACTTTAACCTTTTCCTTGCGGTGAGTTACATAGCTAAGAATACGCTCTGGCGGGCATTTGCCCAATATTTCTGCTCAATATACGTAACCATATCTGTAGCCTTGACCGAAACAAAAATAAGCTCCAATTATAAGATTTGGTCAAAGACGCCCCATAAAAGTCTTCAGTCATTCATTCCTCCCCTTGCGACCTTGGGAATATCAAGCGAGACTTTCCTCTTTCCTTCCCAGCGAGCGGCCACTCATCAAGCGCATTATTGCTGTCTCTGTCTCCCTCTTTCGCATCCTTATGCTCGCGATAGCTCGATGAAATAGTAATTTTAGTAAATAATGTGCTTGTTAGACAGTATGATTGATGTTCTGTAACATGAAATGAACTTCACTTTCGTACCTGGTATATAGCAGTCACTAAGAAATTAAGAATTAGCATTGTTTTTGGTGTAGTTCAGCTCCTAAAACACTCTTGCTTGGACACACACCCTCCTGCAATGAAAGCATTGAGCACACTGATCTGAGTATGTGAGGCAGGCTGAAAACCTCCTGGAAGTGTCTAGCAATGAGCGGGGCAGGTTGGTCCAACCAACACAGCTGGTAATACCAATACGTACGGGTACGTCGCCCTGAGTATGGGCATTTTTTAATATAGGACATGTGTATACGTCGGCCGCAGCGACGGTGTTAATTATGCTAAAGTTAATGAATTTCTCTGATGGTTTTTTCCCTTTACTTCCACGTAGGTTCTTCCGGTGATTTTGTTCTTCAGCTTCTGTATTCAAATCCTCTATTACTATGGAGTAATGCAGACGATTGTGCTGAAGATGGGCTGGTTTCTCAGTGTCACCATTGGCACCACTGCAGCCGAGAGTGTCAACGCTGCCGGCAACATCTTCCTTGGACAGGTCAGGGCCCGGATTTACTTATTGGTTATTATTAGATTTGTTTTGAAAGAGTAAGAGGGAGTTGAGGGAGATTTGAGAAAGATTTTACCCCTTAATTGCTAGAAGTCCTTCCTAAGTGGTATACAAGCATCTAATGATAACTAGAACAAAATTAAAAAAACAAACTATGTTACTGGAAGGGTTTTTCCAATATTGATTGATTGAATTGATAGAAGACAAGGCACAGCAATAAGGTCATAAGCTAAAGCACATGCACAAAAACTAAAAAGCTTTACCTTTGGTATGAATACCAGATAACAAAGCAAAACAATAAAAAGCACAGTGATCATAAAACGGAAAAGAAGCTATCCTCCTTTAAAAAAAAAAAAAAAAAAAAAAAAAAAAAAAAAAAAAAAAATCCTCTCCAGGGGTGCCAGATTCTTCCCCAAGCACTGAAGAGAGACAGTAAGCACCATCCGCTTACCGGTGCGGTGATAGCAACCTCAGACTTACGTCGCCCAGAGTGGGACACTCAACCAGTAAGTGCCTGACAGTAAGGTGAACCACCTGTACACCTCCATACATAAGGAATTCATGTATTAGCTTGGTATGTTCAATGCGGAGGCTAGCCAGAGCAGTCTTCAATCTGCGGGGCATGGTAAGGCAAAATCTTGAGGAAATTAACATGATGACTTCTCTAAACTTGTTGGTAGTGACACAATCCCACTTTGACAGCCAACGAGCGCGAACAGGAAACATAAGTGGAGTACACAGATCAGTAGCAGACAGAGGGTAATGTGCATACACAGATTACAAAGCCAGTGCAGCCTTTGCCAATGCATCCACCCCTTCATTACCTCTGACACCAACATGCACGGGAATCCTCGACGATGAATGAGGAACAGCTACTCTAATATAGCTACAACTATAGGATGTGGACAACTAAAAGACTCCAAGGTCACAAGTGCCTCTTTTGAGTTTCTAAAAATATGAACATGAATGTTCTGGTTAGAAAAAAAAAACTTCAGAGCTAAAATGATAACAGACAGTGAAAACAGTGAAAACAGATGCAGCCAAAGGAAAATTACCTCCAAGCTTAAAATTAGGGAACACAACCCCAAAACCAATGCCACAGACAGATTTAGAACCGTCCGTATATACAGGCACAGAACTACCATGACTATAAACATTCTCTAAAACCAAATGGAGAAGAGACTGAAGAATGGCTGAATCCTTCGTGTATAAACAAACCCTGCAGAAGGTCACCTCAAAGAAGACCCAATGGGAAACCCATAAGATCTGTACAGGATTGACAGGACTGCTGACAGACCAAACTCCTCTACTAATTCACCAACCTTGTAACCAAATGGATGAGGCATAAGAGGATGTTGGCTATGAAAATAAAGCAAAGACTGATGTGACACTAATACACAAACAAGAGAGACTGGAAGGCGTCGTATCCGACGTCTTGTTGCAAAAGGTTAGGCTCTATAATGAGAAGGTAGTTGACAATTTGATTGATTAGCTTTTACTGAATTATGAACCGTCTTATACAGTTGTCCATAAATTTGAAACATAAAAGGTACCGTTACGGTACGCTATTAATTTGTCAGTCCATTTCTCTCTCCCAGACCGAGGCGCCACTGCTAATCAAACCCTACCTCCAGCATATGACCAAATCAGAGCTCCATGCCGTCTTTACTGGAGGGTACGCTACAGTCTCTGGCTCTGTTCTAGCAGCCTACATCAGTTTTGGTGTCGATCCCGCCCATCTCATTTCGGCTTCTGTCATGAATGCACCCGCAGCTCTGGGCTTCTCCAAGCTATTCTACCCGGAAACCAAGAAGTCAAAAACAAGTGTTAAGAATATCAAGATGGAGAAAGGGTGAGCAATTTATATATTATCTTTTTTCGCTTTTCTATTGCTATACATTTTTTACTGTCTTATGTTTCTAGCATGGGACAAGACTATTAAAAACATGTAACTCTAGCAAGGATTATTGATTGAAGCAGTGACATCTTGGTTATTTAATTGTACCGCGCTGACTGGCGCCAATTACTTCTTACCTTACATTATAAACATCTTCTTTACAATGTTTATTAATATGGTCGGTTATCATTAAACGCCATTTTCCCACTATATTCTGGTCATCATAAGCTATTTCATACAGTGTAGGAAAGACTTCTATCAAGCAATTAAAGGGGTAAACTCTATCTTAATTAACCCTTACTCCCACACATACTTCATAACTGTAACAAAATCGTCGACTAGTAAGCTAAATATAATTAAGAATGCAGCTGGGTATCCAGAAGGGGTTAAACTACGAATTACTGACAATAGGCAGACTATTATTTTCTGTGGTCAGATCTCAGTAGAACGCTACAGAACTGTGAGACGAAATCACCTCGTTTCCTGTAAAACTTGTAGTCAGAAAAATATATGATTTCTTTTTTATTGGACATCATTTTGGTGCCACAACTATCAAACAACAGGATTATATTTATATTTTATCATGCAGAATTTAGAGCCGTAAACTATAAATTACATCTTTTACCAAAATTCCCGATTGTTTATAATGGGTAATGGGTAAGCACATATTTGAGTGTAACGATAGATTTACACCAGTGATACCAATATGGCGGAGGTTGGCCGATCTCTGTTACTATAGGGTCTATACTTTTACCCTTAGACCAAGAATTTGAAAACGGGTGTCAAGGCTTTCAGGATGTATACCAACTGACCATAGCACAGCAAAGTGCTGCTAGACTCTGCCTATTTCATGACATCTCGCCTCTGCTATAACCAATGATTACGTCTGAGGCTATAGCATCATCTTTAGCTACACCAGAGACGTAACATCATAACTGTTTCAGAGACGTAATTTATTGTTTATGGTTTCAGAGACGTAATTTATTGTGTGTGGTTTCAGAGACGAGGCGAACTTGCTACATGCGGCCATGGTGGGGGTAACCAATGCCATACCCTTAGTGGCCAACATCGCGGCAAACCTGATTGCCTTCTACGCCTTCATCGCCCTCTGCAGTCACGTCTTCGATTGGACCTGCACTCTGGCGGGGGCTGCCGAGGGGACCTGCACTCTTGAGGTAAAGTAAAAACCAAAATATTTTTTGTTTACCTTTTTAATATTCAAGGATACTTTCATTATTTTTACTCTGGCTAGTAGTAACCCTCTCACGTGTACGGAAACGAATTGCATCCCAAAAAAGTTATGTCTAAAATGCCCACAGACGTGATTTGCTAGAGATCCTTCTTAAGCTGTATAAAATCGTTTAGTGATAACTAGAATAATATAATGGTGTCCTAATACTGACACAAGTGAGTGGGGCTGGGAATGGAATGACAAAACAAAGGCATGGGTGCCATACTGGACCGATTTGACAGATGCCAGCCATGGATTAACAATGCTAATCCAATACGGTTGCGTGGTCGCTTTAAAGAGCAACTATAAATTTCATCGAGCAAATATTCGACGTGGCCCATTGGGCAAGTGTGAAGGATGCTGCACAAACAACGATATGGATGCCTGATCCAGCCCATCATAGATATGTAATAGGTATAGTAGAGCCTAGAACTTGTTTTATGCTGGGTATTTTCAACAATCTTGTTATCAGAGTACCGGTATACAGTATATGTTTGTACAGATAAATATATGAATTTAAAATCCTATGCTATGCTAATTTTTAATACAAAGACCTTAAAATGTATTCTTTGACCTTAAAATGAAATAGAAAACATAAATAACGCCATAATTGGATTTATCATAAAAAACACATGATGACCAAGTGCTATCAACAGTGGAGATATAACATGAGATCAACGCTTTTCGGTAGTGGCCATATTGGATTTTGCTTATGCAGGCCACCAGATGTCGACAATAACTTACTTGTAATGATTTTAAAAAATATTTTATTCAATTCTAACTCAATGGCAAGTAGTAAAAACTTGGTACGAAATGCACTATTTTTATATATTCCCTCGCCGCTATAATGACTTGATATTTGTTGGAGCACCAACTGTTGAAAGGCAACCTCGTTTGAGCCATTACAATGTAAGGAAAAAGGATGTTCAACCATTCTACTGTATGTACTGTATCCATGTATGTATTCTGACACCTCATAGTGCTTAAAAAAGACAGGTAAAACACTAATAAGAAGATTCGAATCAGTCCGAGATCATTTTGAAAAGTTCAAACCAAAGAGCAATATCTCGCCTTCATAATTTCAAATCAATTACCGTAACCTTTGTCGATTTAATCTAAAAATACTCCTGAACCTTACTGAACCAACCTTGGATATATAAGCTTTCTTATGCCTGTTAAGGGGGGTGACCTGCTTTTTGTTATTTCTCTCCTTTTCTCTCTTTCTCTGGCTTGTATTCACTAGGCCCCATTCAGCCAACTATTTTAAGACGTTTATCCCCATCTAGGTGTCGATTTCTTCCTGGCGAGCGATAGCGAGGCAGCATTATATGAAGAAATCCGGAGAAATTTGGCCTGCTGTCTAACAAAAATTAAAAATATGCTGGCTCGCTACCGCTCACCAGTAAAAAATTGACACCTGGATGGGGATAAACGTCTTAAAACAGTAGGCTGAATGGGGCCAAATGGATACAAGCCAGAGAAAGATAGAAAAGGACAGAACCAAAACAGGTGACCCCCCTTAAGGATATGTTTTCCCTTACAACAAGAGAGATAATCAGAGTTTTGGGGACACAGCTTCCCTTTTGGGTTACACTAAACAAATCAAGGGTATAAAAATGCATATAAATAAATTCGGTGTATTGATAATTATTTACCTTCTATCGTTATATTAGATGTGTACTGTATATTATTACCTATATACCTTTATATGAATATTATGTAATGTACACTTTAATAACTGCTTTCATACGTTCTTAGACCCCATCATTTTTAGTGTCTACTTTTAGGGTTGCAAGTGTCGAAACTCAGGATATTCATCTTTCAGAACCTGTTCGGGTGGATCTTCATGCCGGTGGCATGGGTTTTGGGCGTGGCATGGGCGGAGTGTGACAAGGTGGGCGAGCTGATCGGTCTTAAGATCATCGTCAACGAGTTTGTGGCCTACAGTCGACTGTCGGAGATGATGGATAACGGGGAGCTGTCGGTAAATTACAACACATATTTCTCATGATCAGCCTTTGGGAGAGGAGTTCAGAGGCCTATTTATTCCTTCAGTACTATGTGTCATTTATATTTTATTCTGACTATCATTACAACGATTTTGAACAGTTAAAAAAGGTCCTCTAGCAATCAAAGTGACTATCTCTATTAGTTGAACATAACGAATGAAATGCCAGCAAACATAGTTGGGGTGTGGGAGGGAGAACAAGAAAGGTAGTGGAGGAGGAGGTGGGGATCAGGAGGTCAGAAGTGTGTGAAGCCTTGCAAAGAGTGTAGATGGAGAAAGCATAAGGAATAGATGGAGTGTGTGGGGAAATGCTGAGGTATGGTGGTGAGGTAGTGATTAAATGGGCATGGAAAATGTGTAAACTGGCGTGGGAGAATGGAAGTGCGCCTGATGACTGGAAGACAGGCATAATAGTCCCCCTGCATAAGGGTAATGGGGAGAGTGGAGTGTGGTAATTACCGGGGGTCCGGGGATATGTCTTCTAAGCGTAGTAGGGAAGCTGTACAGTAGGGTAGTGATCGAGAGAGTGAGAGCGAAAACGGAGAAATGGGTAGGTGAGGAAGAGGGCGGGTTTAGGAGGGGAAGAGGATATGTAGACCAGATTTTTGCCTTGAAATGTGTTGTGGAGAACTATTTTGAGAAGGGACAAAGTTGTATGCTGCCTTTATGGGCTTGGAGAAGGCCTACAACACAGTTGAAAGAGAAGGTCTGTGGAAAGTATTGAGAATATATGGAGAAGCTGACAAGTTGCTGAAAGCGGTGAAGAGCATATATGAGGGTGCAAAGGTGGTAGTATGTGTGGAGAAGGAACAGAGCGAGTTTTTTTTATCTGAATGTTGGGTTAAAGCAAGGGTGTGTGATGTCACCATATTTGTTCAATATATATATGGACGGAGCCATGAATTAAATAAAAGGAAAAACAGTGGATAACAAAATCAAGGTTTAAAAAATATATGCAAAATCATCAGGTATAATGGTAGTGATTTCCAAAGCTGAACTAAGCTAACCTAACTCATCCCTGTATTTTAACCCAACAGAATCACGAACACTTTCTTTAAAGGAAGATGGTTGTTTTTTCTGGACCCCCTTCTCCTTCGTGTGTATCCCAATTAGTTTTGAGATTTTAACACGTTCGGCCAATTAGTTTGGCGATTTTAACACCTTTCGCCCCATAATATTGTCAATTTTTTTAGACCGTTCGTGCCATTTAGCTGTCAATTTTTTCCTGGCGAACGATAGAGAGCACGTAATTTTATGAGGAATCTAACTTCGGCCGGGACAAAAAAATGTACAAATATATCTTGAAGGTGGTGTTTTTTTAAGTTTGATAGAAGTTTAGCGAGGAAACTAAAAATTAAATGTATGAATAAATGTAAAAGCCAGAAAAGAACCACTACCCCCCTTAACCCTGCACTAACCTAACCCAACCCATCCCTCTGTTTCCCCCAACAGAAGCGGGCCGAGATCATTGCCACGTACGCCTTATGTGGCTTCAGTAACATCAGCTCCATCGGTATATGTCTGGGAGGGTTCGGAGCCATGGCACCCACCAGACGGGCAGACCTGGCTCGGGTGGCACTCAGAGGCATGATT
This sequence comes from Paralithodes platypus, assembly GCA_032716605.1. Taxonomy (NCBI): domain Eukaryota; kingdom Metazoa; phylum Arthropoda; class Malacostraca; order Decapoda; family Lithodidae; genus Paralithodes; species Paralithodes platypus. The sequence goes on along the minus strand of CM064552.1, from coordinate 42,028,064 downwards.
GCCGGGTGCTGTGCCACCTTCTTGACGACATGCATAGCAGGTGTGTGATTAAGGATTTGTTATTAATGCGATTCAAGAGTCTTTGTCTTTATTTTTTTTTATTTTTTTTTTCTGTCTTTAATTGTACTCTGAGATTCTATGGCTTACAGTTAATAAAATCCCAAGGAATAGTGGCAGATGGGTTTGGCAGCGTGGTGCCACTTTAGTTATCCAAAGATGGCATGCAGGTTGTACAGTCGCGCTAATAAGTGATGTCTCGGCACCAATTATGTTTTGATCAATAATTGGTATCAGCAATATCTAAACTTCATTTCTTCATATCGAGTGAAATATATGAACATGTTCCTACACTTACCCACCATATTCAGAATCTGACAGATATTAAAACAGCACAGAGCGAGTCAAACGTAATGACAGCTGAGACATGACTTATTAGCGCCACTGTACAGCTTAACACAGTCATAAACACACATTATAAATGCCTGGAGTTACCAACTTGTACTGATCCTTGCAGAACTACTTTACTTTAATCATACACACATAATTCCAGTTGCAAACCAAAGGGACCGTAAATCAAAGTGGCAGCGAACCAAAGGGGCCGTGATCGCCATTGTGATGCGGTCTGGATACATGTTCTCTAAGTTTACATGGGTACACGCACTCCAGCTACTCTTCTTGTGCCAGAATATTCATGGTAACTGATCCAAGCCTAACCTGACTTAACTGAACCTAATCCTGCCCCACTTAACTAACCGTACCTAACATTTACGATAGGTTAAGGTGGGTATGATACCATGATCATCCTGGCAATGCGAGAGTATGCACTTTTCAAAACTTTGGGAAGATGCAGTCGGGATGGTCATTGGTCACACTGAAGCATAACGTTTTGAGTCACCGCTGCTTTGGAGTGCGGCCGTTTTGGTTGGCAGTCGTAAGTAATGTGCACCCTGTCATCAACAAAAATATCTCTCTGGCATGTCGATGAATTTTAACAGTCGGCTTCTTTATCCATCATTGAAGTGGTAGCCAGAACAATTCTGATATATTCTATCTTATCTGCCTGTCTATCTGCCTACATATCTGCCTGTCTATCTGCCTACATATCTGCTTACATATTGATTTGCCTGTTTGTGTCAGCATGTGTGCTAACCCTTAAGGGGACATGGGCCGTTTTTCTGGAACACTTTCTCCCTCATGTTTAGCCCCATTAGTTTTCAGATGTTAAGATGTTTGCCCCATTAGTTAGTCGATTGTAAGACCTTTCGCCCCATTCCGTCGTCAATATTTAGACCTTTCGTGCTATTTAGGTGTCGATTTTTCCCTGGCGAACGATAGTGAGCCTGTAATGTTGGAAGAACCGGCCTTTGGCCGGGAAATTTTTCTACCGAAAAATGTACAAATTAATCTAGAAGGGGGACCTAATGGATCTTTTTTTTTAATTTGATGGAGGTCTAGGGAGGAAACTAGAAAAATAATGAATACATGCAAAAATCGGCAAAAAACCGGCCGAACCTGACTGACATTTGGCGGCAACAATAAAAACAAAGTTATTTCCACCAGTTTCACCCGCCTCTACATTAGCTAGAACTGGTTGTGCAAGCTATGACATCCAAGTGTATACCACATTTCTATATCGCCATTTTCTCTCTTTCCTCCAGGTTGCTTGCTAACCCCTGAGCCAGAGACCACCACCAGTAACTTCATGGCCAGCTTACCTCTCCTACACCGGAATCTACAGGAATATGGCACATACCCTCTCACTGCAGGACAATGATGGAATATAAGATTATGTAGAGTAGACTAGCCAATAGGGACACCCACAGCCAGCGCTTTTTGCCATATGATTTGTTTAATTATATTTGTCAGAATCGGCGGACATCAGAGATGTATGGTACAGTAGATGTCTGTTCTGTATGAGCAAATTACCTGAATGTTAATAGTTTTCTACCAAAATCAAAGTTAAATATATACACAAAATGGTTTAGTTCAACATTAATTATGTTGAAAGAGATATATTTACTGTATATATATATATATATATATATATATATATATATATATATATATATATATATATATATATATATATATAAAATATAAATGTATATTATACCTAGGATTGATAAAAAAAAAAAATACATATATATATATATATATATATATATATATATATATTAATATTAAATATATCTCTGCCGAAAAAAATAAGTTTTATTACTGGTAAACCCATTTGCTGGCCTGTTTTACTCTTGCTTACGCTTATTTACCGATAACAGTGCCGGGATATAACATTAACACTCCTTGAATTATATCATAACCACACTACAATTGAATTTAATGAGGTTTTCTTCCACCATTCTATGAATCTGATACATATCTGCCCTGTCAGACGTACTATTACCACAAGACAAGAGACAAACAATCAAATTTACCATGTCTTTATTTTCTATGTGCATGCAGGAGCCAAAAGGCAGGTTGCCTGTAACGAGTGTCTCCCCAAAACTAACAGAGTGACAGCCAAATTCAAGGGATGTTGGGGTTAAACTGCCTGGACACACGAAGTTTAAAGCAGTTTAAATCCTAGGATGAAGAAAAGATTGATTGAGGGAGCGAGTTATAGAAATTCACTTGTTGAGTAAAAGAAAGACTGAGAAACTTTGCTAATTCTGGGTTGGAGAGCTGGAAAGAATAGGGGTGGGACTGTGTTGGAAGGTGGGTGTCTCGTACTCGCCACAAGGGAGGGGGTATGCACTGAGAGAGCTCTGAACACTGATTGTTGTAATAGCAATAGAAAAGTGAAAGAGCTGCAACATTGCAGCATGTAGAAATAGATTGTAGGGAACTAGTAAGAGGAAGTGAGATGATGAGGCGAAATGCTTTTGACTATTCTTTTGAGAAGTACGGTATGGATGGAACCTTCCCACACATGCGAGCAATACTCGATACATGGGCGCACTCTGCCCCGACACAGAGCAAGAAGCTGTATGAAGGTGAGGAACCCACATAAACGGTTGAGCACACCTAACTTTTGGGAAGCTGTTTTAGTAAAAGTGGTAATATGATCATTCCAACAAAGGTCGGATGAAAAAGGAGAAATTGGGTCTTAAGCGTCATTGAAAGATACAAGTTTTTCTCTGCCCCAATCATAAATCATTGATAGATCAGAAGATGGTCATGCCATGGCCCTGTCACGTGAATTTTGGAGTGATTGCATGCTGGGTTTATGTGAAAAACTAGTTGAATAGTGTAAGGTAGTCATCAGCATATGACAGGATAGGACTGGAGGTACAGTTTATGAGATAATTAATGAACATTAGAAGGATAACTTGAGCCAGGACAGAACCCTGAGGAACACCGGAGTTGATAGGTTGGGGAAGTGAGAGATGGCCGTCCACAACTGCAGCTATGGAGCGGTCAGAAAGGAAATTAGAGACAAAGGCACAGACAGAGGGATAGAAACCGAAAGAGGGTAGTTTAGACATTAGATATTTGCGCCAGACTCTATCAAAGGCTTTCGATATGTCTAGCGCAATAGACCTTTTCATAGCCTGTTTTACATCACAAGTCATTATTAATGTTGAATTGAGATGGTACATGACAAGGAGAGACCTCCATGTATTACATTAGCTTTATTATGGGATGGTATGTTTTTTGCGGCAGGCTGTCGTGTCGCCCACCCTCCCCCCTGTAGGGAATTAAGCTGATAATGGCTGAACTTGTAGAACGTTTGTGTTTTCTTAATAATATCTTACAAACTAGTTATTACGCTTGCAAGAGGATTGTAGACACAGGGCAATACCCAGGGGAGACCTCAAAGTCATGTGATATGGAGTTGCTGTAACACCTGTTTCATGTGTCTGGCTTCCCTCACTGATTCAATTTGTTACTCACGTACACAGAGTAATCCAGCTGGCTCTCACAAACACCTCCTTCTCCTCTTCATTTCATTACACTAAACAAGCACACCACACTTCTTTCTAATAAACCAAAATGAACGAAAACATAAACAAAATAACGTTTAATAAAGTGACTATGAATCTTTCAACTTTGGAAGAGACACTTGTTGCAGGCAGTGTTGCCTTTTGTATCCTTCATAAACACAGGAAAACACACAAAAAAAGTGTTGAAATTTGGTATGTACTGGTACCGGTATATCTTCAAACGAAATGTCAGCACTACATAAAATCAAAAGCCATATTAGTAAATTATTTGAAACTGGTCTCAAAGCTCTTCTTTCCACCCCCTCCCCTTCTAAAAAAAAACACAAAAAAAAAAAAAAAAACAGAAAAAGTAATAATAATAATAATAAAAACAAAACAAAATCTAAATAGTTACTAAAGAATAGGTAATATTACTTGTAACGCTCTAAAAATATATCAAAATTTAATAGTAATAATAATATATCTATCTATCTATTGCCGGACGTCGTGATCCCCGAAAGAGTGGTCATGAACGAATCGCCCACATGCATCTCTGTCCCCATTCAGTTGACCATCCAGCACCGCTTTCATGCATATATTTCTTCACTCCATCCTTTCACCTCTCTCTCGGTTTACATCTCCCTCTTTGTCTTAATCCATGTAATAATCCACTTGTCTAACATGTGTTTACTTGCTCATAAATGTAATCTGTAGTGTAGGATTTTTTTGTTTAGCTAAATCGTGTAGATATCGTACATTTTCACCTTTGTTGTGAGTGGCCCTATTCGTATGTCGTCTTCTCATTAGTACACAAATTATTAGTACATGCATAGCCTATATAATAGTACATGCATAGCCTATATAATAGTACATGCATAGCCTATATAATAGTACATGCATAGCCTATATAATAGTACATGCATAGCCTATATAATAGTACATGCATAGCCTATATAATAGTACATGCATAGCCTATATAATAGTACATGCATAGCCTATATAATAGTACATGCATAGCCTATATAATAGTACATGCATAGCCTATATAATAGTACATGCATAGCCTATATAATAGTACATGCATAGCCTATATAATAGTACATGCATAGCCTATATAATAGTACATGCATAGCCTATATAATAGTACATGCATAGCCTATATAATAGTACATGCATAGCCTATATAATAGTACATGCATAGCCTATATAATAGTACATGCATAGCCTATATAATAGTACTATATACAAAATATTATCGTGCAATTTTAATTTTAAGGAAGATATTACTATGCACTTATATAGGTGCACAAAATGTTCCTAAGCACATATATTAGTACACGAATAATATAGTACGCACATATATTAGTACGCACATTTATTAGTACTTACATATATCAGTACGCAAAATATGGCTACCCTCTCACTGGACAATGATGCAATTGTTGTAGGGTAGATAAAGTAACAGATCGGCCAGCCACCGGTATTTTGATGCCATTGGTTACAATATCCTCTCTTTACACTCAAATATGTCCATGCCTTGTAATAGGCATTCGGTCTTTGGCCCTAAATTATACATGATCATGAATAAAATTATCATGGCATTCTTTCGATTTTTACCCTCATTTTTCCTGTACTTAGTAGTCCTCCCCACTAAAGGGGCCGTGTCTTGATATCGATGGATAATGGGGGAAATGTATTTTTTGATGATTGCTGCTAATCAAATCCAAAAAATCACTAGACAATTCTTGGTCAGTTTCCTTAATATTTTCCAAATATTTACACAGCCTAACTAAAATATTTGAATATTTTAGTTAGCCCTTCACCCTTTCTACCCTAAATGGTCAAGCCATCGACTTTATATTGCTATATGTAACGTGTTATATCTGTAATTCACGTATTCATGGTTCCCCTTTTCCGCATACTTAAACCATAAAAATACCTATACCTATGAAAAATAGGCCATACTCAGCCCTACAATACTTCAAATGCATCTATTCTATGCTTCCAACAACTTGCTGGATTAATTGGAAGTTGTCCGCAAAAGCAAAACGAGGCAATAAAATCTATGAAGATGTCGCTGAAGATTTCATCATCCACCTTTAAGGGGTAGGCCTTATTTTTCCAATGGATTTAACTGTTTTGTTCTGTCTTAAAATAATCCTTTGATCAAGAAGAAACTTTTGGTACCATACTTAGTGTGAATTTGTTTTAATAATAATAATAATTAAAACAAAAAATGCGATCTAACCCTTCCTTCCCCCTTCACCTCCTCATAACATCAGATATCAGCTGGACGTTTGTACAGGGACCGTTAGGTGGTATATGGGCGAAAATGTTTTACTCATAGTCTGTATAGCAGACTAAAGAGACCAAAAAGACCCTATGACAAGCGCTTGTTCAATGTCATTTTGACTATTCTGTGTCATCCTGGTACTCTGCATCATCTAAATCAGCAAAGCACAAACTTCAGGTCACTCAAAATAAAATGGTTAGGTTCATGCTGAACCTAGGACCCAGATCGCATATTGTCCAGGAAGAATTTCAGTCACTTGGTATGCTCAATGTCTCTGACAGGGCCAAATAAATCAGACTCATAAATGCCTTCAAGATATTTTATGATATCCAGAGTATTTAAAGAGTAATTTTGTTAAAGCAAATGAGAGGATTGGACACAATACAAGGAATAGGATGTATAATTTTACGGTCCCGAGAATCCAAGGACAGGGTAAGCTAACATTCTTCTTCACTGCCATCAAGGACTGGAACAACCGGATTTTTTTTATTTTAATACCACGAATTTTCCGAGTGTTTTTTATAAAATAAATTGTTCGGTAAGATCCTATGTAGCGGTAGTCACCGTATTTTGTTTGCCCATTAACTAAGGATCCTTATTTATATCCTCATATCTCTTAGTTATTTTCTTCACTTACCTCAACAATACTAAACCCCGATAGCTGGGGAGGGTATGAAATAATATTATATCAGGGAAAGAGAGGGGTTGAAACACGGAGATTAACTAGAATATAGCCATCTTGATTAACCAAGCCAAGACGTTGTGAATCCTTGCTTGTGATTGGTTGTTGATTATCGTGACGTCATCAGCCAAGGCGGGCCTCAGCGATGACGTCATTCCAGCCCTCGGCCAACATGTCGTCATTACACCCGCTTATTTTTACACCCGCTTAATCTTACACCCGGTTAATTTAACATCAGCGGTGTATATGTTTCACACAACGTGTATTATAATGTCATTAGTGCACTGTGTAATTTGCGTCTTGATATTCAAACCGTTTCTATTTATCAATACTAATATTATTAGTATATTAGTAGCGATATCGTCCCAAGATGAACGGATATATTAGTAATTATAGGGAATAGGCTCGCACCCTTATTTGTTATGTTTTTCCTCCAGATTTTGAGAAATGAGTGTAGGCCCTATTCATGGTCTTAGTTATAATGCCAATGTTGGATATACGATGGGTTGAGGGGGGGCTTTGCCCCCCTCACCCCCCCACCCATGAATTATTGAAATCGTCATCTATGTTGCCAGCAGGGGGTAAATATTGATTACACTGCATAAACAAGTGGTTTGTAATCTGTGACTGTCCGAAAGAGCTCTGAGATTTATTAGAATGGGCGTTTTTTCGGTCAATATTAAGGAGACGGACCACAGCTATTTTCAATGATTGTATTTTTGTGGATTTGTTATTTATATGATTTATTAGGTTTCTATATTACAATTTGTTCATGCAAATTAAGGAACATATCCAGGAACCTGGCCAACTTTTATTTCGTGTTTTTTTTGGGGTTTTTTTTTTTTTTTTTTAGCTAGTTTTCATCATTATACAGTGGTTGTCATAAATTAGAATCTCCGGAAAAAAAGTTGTCCCCATTATCCAACAATCTTAAGATACGGCCCCCGATAGTGGGGATGGCTATGAAGTACAGGAAAATTGAGGGGTAAAAGACGAAAATAAGGGGTAATATTAGCATAACCTAACAACCTTACCTAACCTAACCTAGTATATTAGGTGGGGGCTGCCGCCCCCACACCCCCGCTGGTTTGGTATTTAGCCTAATTCATAAAAGATTGACGGTCGGCAAAAGAGTTAATTATAAGAGTGAGAGAACTCTATTTCTTATTGCTAATCTGCCAACCTCTGCGTCATATGAGTCTGAAGGGGTTAAGTGGGCTAAGAGTTAATCAACATGGCTAAATTGCAGATAATGTTTCAACATCACGGTAATTGTTTAGTGTATGGCCTCCTCCTAAAGAAAATGGATTTTTGAGCACAGACTGAACCAAATGTTCACTACTGTATTTACATAGCTGGTCATTAACCTAGCCTAACCTAACCTAAGGTAACCTGGGCATCCTGGGGGCTGCTGCCCCCAGACCCCCGCTGGTCTTGGGTTGAACAGTGATAAAAGACACATAGCCTATCTCTTACCTCATTATTCAAAGTTTTGTATTTTGTTTAATATACACTTCCCAGGTAATATGAACAGTTCTATTGCTTCTATATATCATATAATACACCATAGAATACGTTTTTAATAACTAGAAAAAGAGGACTTCGATTAAACAATTACGATCTTAAGATACGGCCCCCGATAGTGTGGATGGCTATGAAGTACAGGGAAATTGAGGGGTAAAAGACGAAAATAAGGGGTAATATTAGCGTAACCTAACAACCTTTTAAAAGTTTTTGAAACTATTCTTGCTTCCAAATTTCTTAAGCATTTCTCTTCTCATAACCTGCTCTCAGATCGCCAGTATGGCTTCCTTAAGGGTCGCTCTACTGGTGATCTTCTTTCATATCTTACTAACTCTTGGTCATCCTCCTTTCGGGACTTCGGTGAGGCTTTTTCTATTGCACTAGACATATCGAAAGCCTTCGATAGAGTCTGGCATAAATCTTTAATTTCTAAACTACCCTCCTTCGGTTTCTATCCCTCCATCTGTGCCTTTGTCTCTAATTTCCTTTCCGGCCGTTCCATAGCCGCGGTTGTGGACGGCCATTGTTCACTTCCTCACCCTATAAACTCCGGTGTTCCTCAGGGCTCTGTCCTATCTCCTATTCTCTTTCTAATTTTTATAAATGATCTCCTTAACTGTACCTTAATTCCCATCCATTCATACGCAGACGACTCAACCTTACACTACTCCATTAGTTTTTCAGAACGCCCCAGCCAGCAATCCCTCAACGACAAACGTAATGAAGCCATAGAACTCTTAAATTCTGATCTAAATACTATTTCCAATTGGGGCAGAGAAAACCTTGTTAACTTTAATGCTTCCAAAACCCAATTTCTCCATCTATCTACCCGTCAGGATCTCCCAGCGGACTATCCCTTATTCTTCAGCAATACAAAAATCAACCCTTCATCTTCTCTCAATATTCTTGGTGTCTCTTTTTCTTCTGCTCTCATTTGGAAGGACCATATTACCAGTCTTGCTAAGGCAGCCTCCCAGAAGCTGGGTGTGCTCAACCGCCTTAGGGGGTTCTTTTCCCCTGCACATCTTCTTGCTCTGTACAGGGGCATAGTGCACCCTTGTATTGAGTATTGTTCACATGTGTGGGGAGGTTCCTCTCACACCGCTCTCCTAGACAAAGTTGAAAGGAAGGCCTTTCGTATCATTAACTCCCGTCCACTCACCAACTCTCTGCAATCTCTCTCTCTCCGCCGCAATGTTGCATCTCTCTCGCTATTCTATCGCTACTATAATAATCAGTGTTCCTCAGAGCTATCCCAGTGCATACCACCTCCTTTACGTAGGGCACGTGGTACCCATCTTGCAACTCAATCCCACCCCTACTCTGTGCAACTCTCCAACCCAAGAGTGAAACGTTACTCTCAAACTTTCTTCTACTCAACAGCTGAGCTCTGGAACTCTCTCCCAGAATCAGTCTTTCCCTCGTCCTATGACTTAAATTGCTTCAAACTCCGTGTGTCCAGGCATTTTGGCTCGAACGTCCCTTGATTTTGGCCCTGTCACTCTTTCAACTATGGGGGAGGCACTCGCTAGAGGCAGTTATGCCTTTTGCCTCCCTCAATCACATAGAAATAAAAAAAAAAAAAAAAACTTACCTAACCTAACCTAGTATATTAGGTGGGGGCTGCCGCCCCCACACCCCCGCTGGTTTGGTATTTAATTCATAAAAGATTGACGGTCGCCAAAAGAGGTAATTATAAGAGTGAGAGAACTCTATTTCTTATTGCTAATCTGCCAAGCTCTGCGTCATATGAGTCTGAAGGGGTTAAGTGGGCTAAGAGTTAATCAACATGGCTAAATTGCAGATAATGTTTCAACATCACTTTTTCTTTCATATAATTCAGGACCTCTCCACCTATATGGGTTATTATTGACGAGGTAAGTGAAGGAAATAAGTCTGTATTGAGGATATTCATTAAAGATTCCGTGGTAAACGTAGCCTAGGCTTGGACCCAAATAACGACGGTATAAAACCCTTACCCTTGGTGTACTGGACAATAATGGTCTGCAGCCAAATTAACACAATTCCGCTGGAAGCTCCGTTGGTAATCCCGTTAAATAGAAGATGTTGTAGGTGTTTTCATAAAGCAAAAACACTTCACTATTCATTGAACAACAGTTCCACCATTTCAAATATGGCCGACTGGCCCGAATCCGAGAGATTATAAACACCAAGGATAATAAATGAATCAATGTGACGTCGTAGAGGGATTGAGAAACAAAAGAGGCTCATTATATGGACTGACGTGTATTTCTACACCCGTTAAAATGTTGCGAGAATTTGTGACGTTACCGTCTAGACAGTGACGTACTCCCACAACAACCATTCATATACCATCATCGCTCGTGACGTCACACCCAGTTTATTGACCAATAGAATAGCAGTATACAACTCGACTCACTTCCACTCGTCGCCCACCAGCTGAGCTGGGAAATTGTAAAAGTGAGTCCACAGATGCCCTCTAATTATTCATTTACCAAGTATATTTTCCATTTATAGTATACTACGAAGCAACATACATAATACATATATATATATATGTACAAACAACAAATATGCTATAACACTGCCCAGTTCTTGAGATATAATGCATGCCGTTTCGCAGGAATATACCAATTGTTCATTTGCATCAATATATAGTGTTTGTAATTAATTAGAAATCTCGGGAAAATTATTTTCCCCATTAGGCCTATTGATCGATGTTGAGACACGCCCCCGATAGTGATTTGAAAAGACATTAGCCTAACCTAACAACCTTACCTAACCTAACCTAGTATTATGGGTGGGGGCTGCTGCCCCCACACCCCCGCTGGTTAAGTACTAATCCCTTAGTAAAAAAAAAAAAAAAAAAATTGGCTGTCGATTGTACGAAGGTGAAAGAAAGTCGATGAAGTCTACGGTGTTTACTCTGCAATCTTCAGCGTTGATTGTACATTGATAACGGGAAAGTACCGTATTGACAACCTTGTTACGAAAATTAAATTTTAGTACCATACTTTTATATTAGGTTTTTCCGAGGGTGCTAACACATTTTCATATGATCTTTAGAGCTATCGATAACTGGAAGTACTGTATTGACAACCTTGTTACGAAAAAGAAATGTTAGTACCATACTTTTTTATTAAGTTTTGCCGAGGGTTAAAACAACTTTTCTTATGATCTTTAGAGCATAATATTAGATTCAATATTTATCTTCAAATATATCAACAAAATTCGTGGTATTAAAATAACATTGAACCGAACAACCTACCCCAGTCAGTCCGTGAAAAGAGAACACTGTATTCCTTCAGACGTAGCTTGAAGGAGCACCTGAACGGGACAGCTGCGAGAAGGGAGCACCAAGCTTATCAGATCAGGTCAGACGAAGGTGTACTACTAAATACGACATAAGAGATAGGCAAAACAAACTGAAATGATTACTTAAATGTTTTGACCAGTCCAACTATAGAATGTAAGGTATCTTAATATAACCCCCTAGAAATACTTTCTGTAAAGTATCTACTTTTTTTATCCTCCCCTATTTTCCCCAGCTAACCTTATCCCACAAGGACCCCAATGGAAATACGCCTAACGGCCTTATTGGGCTATCCTTAGTTGGAATTATGCAAAGCTGGTACATGTCATATTTATATCATATTATGTGGTACCAACATTGTAAAATGCTAACTGAATAATAATAATAATAATACTAATACTAATAATAATAATAATAATTATTATTATAACATGAACAAAACAAACTCGTATTTCAGAATAATGAGACAGTTTGCCATCAAAATTTTACAAATATCTCCGTTTTCTCTAAATCTCCAAGCTATAAAAGAAAATTATAATAGGACCACCAACTGAATTATTTTTCATAAACCCGATTTACTGTGACTAACTTTGAAAAACACTTACTTTCCTCCCATTCTAGACCCCATGCCACGAATATTTATGAACTGATATTCGTGTAATGATGCACAAATATGCAATATACCTATATAAGTAATATCTTGTTCACAAAATTGCGTTATTGACATTGGGAACATTTTCCCCAAATATTTTAATGAAACATTTTGAGATTTTCTTTAATATAAATATAATATATATTTGTTTTTAATTCTTTTGGGCAATTTCTACTAATGAAAAGAGCGAAATAATTCAAACTATAATTATGTTGTGCATTATATGCTTTAGGAATGCTCCATACATATTAATTAAAGAGTTTTCAAATTTGTTTGGATTTTATGCGTTTTTTTTTTCTTGAGAAAATCCAGATAATTATTTTTTTTCGTTGAAAAGCAACCAATTTTGGTGAAAATATAGAGGTTATTGCTACAAACTAAATAAATAACAAGCATTTAGTACTAACATAAATTAATGGGGGTTTAGTTATATTTGGAATTTTTGGGGGGTGAGGGTTTGGCCTGTACTAATATCTGTAATTTATGTAGCCTCATGGTTCCTCTCTTGCATATACTTACACCATAATTATACCTGTGCCTATGAAACGTAGGCTGTACTCAGCCCTACCAGAGGTGGGCACTTCCGTAATCACTTCCGAAACCACTAATTCCGCTAGAGCGGAAGTCCTATCTTAGTAAGCAGGTTATTTAAGGGATAAATTTGGCAAATATCCGCGGGTTAGAAACGTTTCATTACTTCCGCAATCGCTAGAAGCCTTTCAGAGGTACTCTCAGCCCCACCATGCGGGTACCATTTATAGACGACAGGCTCCAACAAGAATCCCGCGTGATGCTATGGGTAACGCGGCGTTGTGAATTGCCAGTTGCCGTGATTGGAAGGGTACTTGGTAGTGGTGTGCGTATCGATTCCAAAGGATCGATATTTCAGATACCAACTTTGTACTATGGGTTGAGGGGGGTCTCTACCCCCCCCCCCCCCCCCCCTCACTTATTGACATCTTTATCTGGCTGAACAGGAAACGGGACTAACAGGTTAGCCGTTAGTTACACAATGGGTTGAGGGGGGCTCTGGTCCCACTTACCCACCCACAACTTATTGTCATCATCATAAATTTTGCCTTTCGTCTCCCTCATCCACATAGGACAACAATATAGACCAAATAGTAACACCTGGTCGTGGGATACAAAAACAGAAAAATAGGTAGTCATGTCAGCATATAAAATCCTACGATTTCTATATAATCTATGTGACCTTGCGCTAGGGCTGTAGAAGATAAGGTAAATGCTTACCAGTTAACAAGGGACATGTTTGTAGAAGATCTTCATATGATGAAAGAACATGGACGTCTGGTTGGTCTTGAACCTCCGGCGGTACATACAGTGTACTCTTGTAGGTAGCTTTCCCGTAATGTTTCAGAAGGGTTGCGGTCAGGATAATTAGCCCGTGCGTACCTCCAAGTAATTTCTATATATTGTGTGTGAGCGTGTGCATTGGTAGGATCGACAAAGTTGCGCTTATGACAAATACTGTGATGTTGAAAACCATACTGTTTCAAAGTCTGCTACGCTTTCCATGACAGACCGTGTGCGCAGCGACGGTGTCGTGTGGATCTGCGCATGTACGCCTTTTTTTTTTTTTTGCTTGATTGGGAAGGCCATCAGCCCATCAGGACTAATAGGCAGACAACTTTGAATTTCTCCCCTTTAAATAGGCGTTTCAAAACACGTCCAGCAAGCCGACCCAGCAGCTTATATATCAGAGCTAGCAGCAAGGCCTCCCACCCAAGAAGTCGAGCGTTTGATCCCAGCACAATACAGTATTTTTGTGCTTGTATTTTTTTATAGATAATAGATTTAGGTTAGGTTAGTTTAGTTAGTTAGTCTAATATAAATAAAATAGCTGAAGAAAAAATAAAGTCGTCTCGTATGCGCAGATCCTCTCGGCACCGCCACACCGCACCAGCACCAACGCTCCGTACTTGGTCTCCCCTTTCCTTTCATCTGAGATTATTGTTGTCCCCATTCTTATATGTTTCTTAATTATGGGTAACAAAGGCTGATCCGAACAGTAAGGCACAATCACTAAAAACACTCCTGACTTTTTCTCTCAATACCTCCAAAAACCCAGCCCTCCTGATGGCAAACCAATGAGGGTCCACGATTGTATTTTCGCCTAAATAACATGCTTTCATCAATCTCCACAACCTCCGAGGGACACAATAACTGCTGATAATGCAGAGGCACACAACTCCCGACAATAGTTAAGGGGAGATGAGTCGTTTTTCTGGTCTCCCTTCTTCCTCATGTTTAGCCCCACTAGTTTTGGCTGCGGCTATGTTTGGGCTATTTAGGGCATATTCAGGCACTCCTGAATGATAAATCAAGCATCTGCATTAAATGAAGTGTATTCTGCCGAAAACTAGATGAAAATAGCTTCAAAATGACACCAGAACGGACCCTGTACGTGGTCTGGTTCACCCGCAGTGGTCCCAGTGAAACGCGGGAACCCCGCTATTATGTAACACTCGCTCGCTTGCCTACACTGGTGAGAGAGACAGAGAGAGACCCGCGCGAGACACAGCCTAGCTCAGTGAGCCGCTCGGTGCTCTGAGGGTCGGAGGTGGGCCCCTCACGCTCCCGCCCACTGTCACTCGATTTTTAAGTTTTTTACAGGCTTTTAAAGCCTGGAAATTGCTGTAACTTGCCAAAACATTCCAGAACGTCACCCGCAGCGAAAGGATTAAGACGTTCACCTCATTATTTTATCGATTTTAAAACTTTTCGTCCCATTTCTATATCACTATCAAGACCTTTCGTGTCATTTAGGTGTCGATTTTTTCTGGCGAGCCAGTAATTTTAAGAGAAGCCGGCCTTCTGCCTGAAAATATTTTTATCGAAAAATGGACAAAATGATCTTGTATGTATATATATATATATATATATATATATATATATATATATATATATATATTGACTCCAAAAAATAAACACTTTCCCCTTAGTTAAAGTAGTCAATAACTGTGTTCTTACAGACTCCCAACTCTTTGACTTGTTAGATTCAATCCAAATTTATTGATGAAGCAATATATTTCTTCCGGACCCTTACATAATTTGGGCAAAGTGTGACAGAAGGGGAAAACCTTTACTTGGCACAATTTTCGGGTAGGATGTAGTGACCGGGCGTACCGCCATCTTTGTTTACATTACGCGTAGTGGCGTCGGACCTTTCCCATCATGTTCCTGTCTATTTTAACCTAACCTAACCTAACCTAACCTAGTATTTATGTAGTAATGACAGGGGGCAAATAGCAGAAAATATAGCGTCGAAATAGACGGGAACGTAAGTGCGAGCGCGGCGATCGCCCTATGTAAACAATGACGACCGTACGCCCGAACTCTACATCCATCCCCAATTTTCCTACCCCAGAACAGTGTAATCTTAATTGGCACTTGCTGTCACTTGCACTGTATTTACTGTATAGTACTTACAGTAAGTATCCCTTTCCGACATTTGTCTATGCAATTGGGACACTGAATATTGTTACTAGTAATGCTTCCTAACCAGGTATCACACGTGACACAAGTAAAGACGTCCTTTAAACGATAATTTTTTTCAATAGTTATGATATTTTCCGGCACAGAAATACCACTGCCACTTGCAATGGGCTGAGGAGTAGCGACCTGTTGTGCAGTAACAGGTGTAGCATTAAATCATTCAAAATAATTAGATATATCACAACCGGTATCAGAGTCGGAAAATTTAAGAAATGTCAAACGAGGTTTCGAGGATTTTGCCCATTCCAAGCGCATGGCTACAGGTATTTTGTCCAAATCACTACCACTGGCGACGGGCCATATACTGCAAATGTTTCTAGGCGCACCTTCTAATTCACTGTTCGATTCCGTCACAGGAGAAAGTTTAGGGCGTTTAAGGTATCTGGGATTCATAATACAGTCCTCTAGATCAGAGCCACTATTATAGAGACCTGCACAGTGGGAAGAACGGAGAACTACTGCCAGAAGTGTCAAGTATTAGAATTTGAAAACATTCACAATGTTTCACTATGTTTCATAATATAGCCTACCCGAGCAAAGGACGAGCGAATCATTAAATTGAAGCCATATTTTCGAAATAAAGAGGACGGCATACAACGAACAAATAATGCACATGTGTGTACTATTGGGGTATAAATTATATATATATACCGGTATATATATATATTATATATATATATATATATATATATATATATATATATATATATATATACTGTATACTACCTGTGACTTAGGAGTCATCCTGAAACCGATATCTAAATTACACCCATAACACGAATCATCAAAGTTGGTTCGTGGCAAAGGTTTGTGTAGGACGTTAGTCAATCAATATCCAGCGATCACAAACTCGCAGGCAGTGCTTGTTAGTGACGTCCAATAGAAACTGCACTTATTCATACCATATTGACAAACCAGCCCCGACTGTGTTCGAATGCGTGGCCACGGCACAGTGTAAAAGCTTAGTTGTTTTGTTAACATGACGGACGGCGACCAAGAGAGACAAAAACCGTATATTAAAGTGTAAGCTGACACTTGTACAAGGTCTAAGACATATTCATTCACATCCCATGGTGTACCTTATTCTTCAAACTATCGCCTAGTTATATTCATTGATGTTTATTTAGGCCCATGTGCGTGTAAAGTGATACACCCGATAACACAACCCTTACTGAGATAATTATGTACTATACTTTCAACGACAAAAGTTCGTTCCCCAAACCAGCCACTGAGTGAATCCGAAACACCTATGAGTCGACAAACGAAGCATCTGAGAGAAGTGCCATTTACAACCATATTTCGACCCCCAGGTGATTCGGATTCACACAGTGGCAGGTTGGGGGAAGAACTTTTGTCGTTGATAATAGGCTACTATCTTGGTAATCCTTTTCTCACAGGTCCTTCCTAAGCTTAATATATATTGTTTAATTATAGCCATTTGAAGAACTAGTAGGGATTCATTGTACTAATAGAGTTAATTTGCTAAGAGACTAAAAGTGCGTCCACACCTGTCACAAACATGCGTTGCTAACACAGTTTTGACAAGGTAGGCAACAAGTTGCCAAGTTGTTAGGAATGAAGTGTCACAGACATGTTGGTACTATTGTGTAGCTGACATGTTGGTAGCTGTGGTGTGGACGAGACGGCATGTTGGTGGTCAGGTGGGTTATTTGGTCAGGCTATGTTTAAATATGTATTGAACACAAATATATATATATATATATATATATATACTGTATATATATAATGGAGCATATAAGCAAGTCTTCGTTGACTTTTTGCTAAAAAGAAACTTCTTGCTTTAAACCTTTCTTGAAAAAGGGGCAATTAAGACCAAATATGAATAACATAATGTGTAGAAAATTGTCAAATTACTCCAGGTTTCATCTTTTTACATCATGAAATACGCATGTCATTCTGTTTGTAATAAATCACCAGCTATAATAGCTTTTTATCACTAATATACTCATATTAGAAGAATATGTATACTCTGTATAATTTGGTCTTGATTGTTCTGCGTGGTGTTAATACCCAGAATTCGACGGTACTACATAAATGCAATAATTATACCTTCACACACTGACTGAGGGTTGTAATCAGTGCATAGCAGACCTCTGATCACAGTCTCGCTCACCAAAGATAAAATTATACCTAAAGGGCATGAAAGGTCTTAACATTTATAAAGAAGTGAGGCAAAAGGTCATAAAATCGTTAAACTAAGGAGGTGAACGTCTTATAATTTCAAAACTAATGGGACTAACATGAGAGAGAAGGGGGTCCACAATATACTGTACACCTCAAGCAATATGAAATGTTATAGGTTGGTGTAATAATAAGCTCCATTAAATCTATTATATCTTTATTGCCCTTCTAATGATTTTGTTCACAAGCTATGTATATAGAAATGGAATACTCAGATTTGTCCGACTTGTGGCGGGTTCACACGAGTGTATTTGCAGGCAAATTTGGAGCAGCATTTTTTGTATTGGCACCCTTTCGCCCAGGCTGACGGCAGATAAAAAAAAAAAAAAAAAAAAAAAAAAAAAAAAATATATATATATATATATATATATATATATATATATATATATATATATATATATATATATATATATATATATATATATACAGGTATATATATAATACGTTAATTTAGAAGCTGTCGGACCAGTTGGTATATGATCAGAATAGTTGCTCTGCCTGTATTACCGTGCCATATTATTTTCTAACTATATAATATCCCAAACAAATCTACCCTAAACTTTCCTAAAGATGCTGCTCATATCCCATTATATTTAGGAAAAGTTTAGTTAGGTTTTTTACTTTTCATTAAGCCAAATAACATAATAATAATTTTAGGTTGTGCAAATATTCTTATATATATACTTTGAGATAGTTGCCTGATAAATTGCTCGCGTCAATCCGCCTTTTTATCATGTATGAACACAAAACACACAACACGTATTTGCAAAAATATAATAAACTATCTAAACTAGTAGCATATGATACAATGATGAACGCCGACACTTAGATAATACTTATACATTTATCAACAATATAATAGAGAATATCACACATCATGGAATATATCAAGATGTTTGTGAGTTTATGTATAACATTTTAATTCTTCTGTAACAGCTTTAGAAAATTTACTATAGCCTTTTTTTTTCTTTTTTTTAGCTGACAATGTCCTCGCTTTAATTACACAACTATTACGAAGATTTTGATGTGAAATATGTAGTTTATTATGAACACTTGACATTCTTGACGTTTCTTACAATCCACATTTGTATAGCCAATATTAGATAACGGTGGTGTCACACGAGCTCTTTAAGGGGGGTGACCTGTTTTTGTTCTGTCCTTTTCTCTCTTTCTCTGGCTTGTATCCATTCGGCCCCATTCAGCCAACTATTTTAAGACGTTTATCCCCATCTAGGTGTCGATTTCTTCCTGGCGAGCGATAGCGAGCCAGCATTATATGAAGAAATCCGGCTTCGCCGGAGAAATTTGTCTATCGAAAAATGTACAAATTTAGCCTGCTGTCAAACAAAAATAAAAAATATGCTGGCTCGCTACCGCTCACTAGTAAAAAATTGGCACCTGGATGGGGATAAACGTTTTAAAACAATAGGCTGAATGGGGCCAAATGGATGCAAGCCAGAGAAAGATAGAAAAGCACAGAACAAAAACAGGTCACCCCCCTTAAAAAGGCAGTATTGGAAGTATATAAAGGTAGCGTTACCACTACCTGTGCTTGTTCTTCCTCTGTCCAATTGCTCTTCTTTCATACTTTACTCCAGCCATCTGGTCTGGGTCCTGCCAGGTTAACTTGAAAACAGTATAGTGGGTTTCAGGGTGGTATTCTTAAAAATGTCTTACCCTTCGCAGCGCCTAATATCGAACGAACATTGTGGGAATGAGTGGAACATTGTGGGAATGAGTGTTGTTTACAGAGATTACACGGATTAGCACTCACATATCTCAAGGTAACGTAATTTTTCAAGTGATTTCGTCCATTAATGGCTCTGCGAAGGAAAAGAATAGTTTAAGAATTCTAAGATTTTTGTTTTTATAATGGTGGCTTCTTTGGGTGAATGGTCCTTGTTTGATGAGTTATGAGACATTTGCTAATTATACACTATACAGCACATGTTGTGGGTTCATTTACAGCACAATTGGTACATATACTGTAATTAGGTAGACATCGTTATGTGGGTATAAGGGGGGATGGGCCGGTTTCTCTGGCCACCCTTTTCCCTCGTGTTTAGCCCCATGGGTTTTTATATTGACGTTCTGCCCATTAGTTTGGCAATTTTAAGACTTTATGCCCCAATTCTTTGTCAATATTAAGATTTTTCGTGCCATTTAGGTGTCGATTTTTTCCTGGCGAGCGATAGCGAGCCTGTAATTCTAATAGAAACCGGCCTTCGGCCGGGAAATTTTTCTACCGAAAAATATACAAATTTATCTTGAAAGGAGGTCTAGGGGGTATTTTTGTACAGCTTGATGGAGGTCTAGGAAACAAAAAAATAATAACAATATAAAACAATAAGCAAATAAATACGCCCATTTCCCCTTAAGCATACTCCAAAATATATAGATATAAACAGGGTGAGTAAACCCATATAAAGGAGCTCTGGTCGTAATAAACACATTTTATACCAGCTAGACAGGTAAGTCACAGGTAAATCACTGAGTAAACCCATATAAAGGAGCACTGGTCGTAATAAACCCGTCTTACACCAGATAGACAAGTAAGTCACAGGTAAATCACCGAGTAAACCCATATAAAGGAGCTCTGATCGTAATAAACCCATCTTAAACCAGATAGACAAGTAAATCACAGGTAAATCACTGTCAATATACCAATTACCTTATAAACCGTTTTCTTCCCTTGATTTATACACTGCATGTAAACTATTTTCTTACATGATATATGCATCATTATTGCTAGAAAACAATTTTAAAATATGATAATGCCTTATTCTTTCTAGGGCATCTAGGCATCAGTACATTATTTTATTCAACTTAAGGAGAACCTATGGCAGTCATCAAAGTTAATTGGTATACAGTATAAGTTATATTAGTTCAATTCCTATACGTTCTTCCTAAACTGAATAAATCCCGTCTAACGATAGCCAACATATAATAACAAATAGCGTCATCCTCCTGAAAGCATTAAGCACATATTCCTAACATTGTACAACATAATATTTCTACTTGGCAAGAATATGGGCTATAAATTACGCACAGAAGTAAACAAATATCTGGCAATGTTCTCACCATCAGCAATGTTTTATTATTCGGATTTTATGACTCCGACGGAATATCATGGTGAAAGTGCCCATATCTGACTCCACCGTTATTATATATTTAGTTTATGTTATTTTCACCAACCAACTTTACTCCTAAACTCGATTAATGAAATTAACAAACACATGTGGCAGTCCGGGGATTCGAATCTAGGATGCTCACACCGAAAATCAACACACTTATGCATTGCACCACGAAGACAGTTTATCTGATATTTATAATAACACGGTTCAGCATGTAGGCTTGAAAGTCTTACAATACTTATTCTAAACACCCCCACATATTCTAAACACCCCCACATATCACACACGAACCCTGATTAGTTAGGTAGAACTGGATTAAGTATGATAATCACAGCTCGGTTACTGTAGTTTTAAGGTGGTCACACGAGCGTCTTTTCCACCAATTTTCGATGAGCAAGTTTTTTCTCGTACTATTTTGAGTCTCTATCACATTGGATTCGGGAACCAGAGTGAGGGTAGATTATGATAGTTTACATTTTATGAAACTTATTTATTGGAACTGCCCGTAAAACTTGACGGAAAAATCGTTCGTGAGACACCGCCTTTAGATAAGGTGGAAGTCTAGGTAAATTGGAAAGCGGAGTTCATTAGGACGTTTGGTCATTCATATGAGTGCCACTTTAGCAGTGTTGCCAAATTAGCTACTTTTCACTAGAATTAGAGGTATTTACTTTGATCTACAGGTCAATATTTACATCTAGCGACATGAATTCAAGCGATATTCTGTAGATTTGAGCCATTTTAGAGTGATATTGTATAGATTGTGCAATTATTCTAGTGATTTTCGGCATTTACTGTATTTACTATCTAACACACTTGATTTGGTAACCCTGCATTTTAGACAACTTATCACCATTCATAGCCTGTTTTGGCTTATTGTGAAAGTACACTCGGATACCATAGTCTCTAGTCCACGCAGGAGAATTCGTGGACACCCTATGTTTTTATCTATGCAATTATATCTATCAGGATTTATTTATATATAGAAATAAGTGAAGTACACACATTTGTATGAATAGGCTAGAGTCTGTGGTACCCGAGTTTACATTGGCATTAAGGAAATACATTATTCGAGGGGTCAAAACAATGAAAAGATATAATATATGAATTAATCTCATGATGTGAAGAAACTCATCTGGAGATAGCTAGACACTAATGAAAGTGGTTACAAGAAAAAGAGTAAATGCAAGAACCAAGCCTGTTACAAAGAATAACATTAAACAGATAAAGTAGAAGTTACTTTGAATAGTACACAATATATATCAAATTACATAGCCAAATGAAATACTATATAATTTTATCATTCTCATACTCGAAGTAGACATTATTCAAATAAATGCATTTAATGTAAAACAAAAATAAACAAAATACACGCATTTTCCGGTAAATTAAATCCTTACATATTGCTGGCGTTCGAAGTATTAACTCTTCATTGTAAATATTGTATAAATTACTTACAACTGCATTATACTAATCAGGAAAATATCACATACACTAGTAATTTGAGTACCTTTGTATATATAACGTATACACACTGTAACACTTGTTTATATAATTCGAACCTATCTAAACGAATATCAACTTTAGTGTCCTAATTCAAAAGCAGCTGGATGAGGAATTTGGGTTGTTTCTATTAGTAGATGCAACTCAAAGATTGGTGGCAGTAATGTCTGAGTTATTCTTTAATGATACACAGTGATTACATGCTAGCGAACACAGGTTTCTGGTGTATATAAATCCTAATCCAGGCAATTAGGGTAGAAATAGGTGTGCTTGTAACATTTAAATCTGAAGAGAATATACAGTACTTAGCGTGTCTGTAGAGAAGCACCATTTGATTAACATGGCAACGGGTGTTGCCTCACTACCATTTTATCCCAACAACTTGTAGGAATTTTAGCAACGACAACACTTTAGGAACAATGAATTAAACAAGAATATTCTTTTATACGGGGAGTTCCATGGTCCAACTATAAAATGGTCAAATAATGCATCTGCAGCACCAAGTTGCGAATTGAATAGGAAATGACACACTTATCCAAGTGTCATTCTTAATTTGTACAATAACTGTTCCTGCTTGGTTATAATACGTTCCAGATACAATCACAATCTATGATTTTTTTAATATTCTGGCTATAGTAAATGTTAGTTTGTGATGATAACTGAGGAAAATGGCAAAAATTAATAATATAAATACAAAAAATTACAAATGATTTAAGGAAACGAACGCACAATTTCATATTTATACTTTAACATGAACTATGGATTGGGTAGACTATGATACAAAGTATGACTCAATATTAACCCTTGATTGGCACAAATGAAACAATAAACCAATACCCCCCCAGGGGGTAAGGGGGCCTTCATCTAATGGTGGAGGAAAACAAAGAATATGCCTCATGCATCCTACTGCGTGTCGTACAAGGCGACTAGTAGGGGGGATGGCGATAGACTTGTGGACCAACAGCCATTACTATGCAATAAAGTCTTTATTTTAGCACTGTCTTGGTATGGCACTGCCGAAGCTGGTGGGGTGCGGATAGGTGCCACAGGGGACTGAGTCTTACCTGGGCGCTGTTTGGCACCACACCTGTGTCGGCAACAGTGTTTACATGTTGGAGCAGTGTTGGGAAGGACCTTATTGTTCTACAGTCCAATTGCCTAATATACAGTAGAGTCTTGTTATGGTGCTGTCTTTTTGTAACATTGTTAAGGCTGGTGTGGTTACAGATACTGCAGGTGCAAGTGCTGCAGGGAGACTCTGTTGAGTCTTGCTGAGGCACGGTTAGCACTATATCAACATCAGCCATTGTGATGACTTGGTGGGGCAGTGCTGTGGCGGGACTTTATTGTACTACAGTACACTCCAACTACTGAGAGGCAACCCCGTCTAAGCCGTTACATTTCATGTAATGCAAAAATTACGTTAAACCACTGTATGTATGTATTAGGTACACAATTACTGATGAGATTCCTTTCAATCCGAGAATGCTTCGAAAACTTAAGGTCACCAATTATGTCTTCGAGTGTCTACAGTATATGATAGGTGTCGTTGTTCATGAACAATGGACGGCTCATTTACAGACTCGCCGGTATAGTTAGAAAAGAAGTGTTCTTTTCTGTCCATTGTTCACCACTTTGAACATTACCCGACACTCTCAGCTGTTACATTATTTACAATGTTCTTCAAAAGTTCTCCGACAATCTAAATCACATGCTATGATATAGAAACACTTGTTGTTGTTGTTGTTGTTTCAAGTTCGGAAAGTTTGGTCATTGGATTTTCAAAGTAGAGTATTTCATTCTCAATTTTACAATTAGTCATATAGAACTTCGCGTTTAGTATTCTCTTTTACCTTAAGACAACACGTAGAGGTTTTGCTTGTGTATAACACTTTTAGGAAGTAATTTCGTTTTACAAAAATTATACAAGGACTGCACTGCACACTAGGAGTATACAGTAGTTTTTGAAATTCCAGCACTGAATGTCAACCTTAAATGTCAATTATGATTAATATTGAATATAAAATTTAGATTATTTTACATCTAATGGATTTTCTTAGATTGACAATGTTTGGTAGCTTAAAAAACTTATGGGTAACGACATGTAAATATAATAGAGTGAAGTTATAATCGACAGTGGTCCCAGTCACGGTACACTACAGATGGTTCAGTATTACATGGACACTGGTTTGAAGAAAAAAAAAAAAAAAAAAAAAAAAAAAAAAAAATATATATATATATATATATATATATATATATATATATATATATTATACTATACTGTATATATATAGTATTTACATAATTACAGTATATGATATATAATAATATATATATATATATATATATATATATATATATATATAATATAAGAAAAAACAAACTTTGCTTATGCTCCTCAAATTCCAAGGGAATATTGAGAGCAGCTGTACTGTACATACACAAGTTTATTGTGATATAGAGTGGATAATACTTAGTCTAAAGTAATGATTACAGTAAATGAACGTGAACCACATTATAATGAGCCGCCACCGTATTCAAGCAACACCTTGTTAGATTTCACAGCTTTCAATTATTTCTATTACACTAATATAACCTAAATGTAAATTGTGTATGCAAGACAAATTATATTATATACCGGCGTATTATTAAATTTGTGTGCATTGGATTATTACAATAATTAAAACATGAAATTAACGTAATGATATATTTTAAACGGTTATTGAAAATAATTATATGGATTACAATTTACAATTATACACAAGCAAGATATTATCGCTTAGAAAGATATATATCGTGAAGAAAACCGGAGATAATGTATCAGGTTATTCCTTATTTTGATGAAAAGTTCTAAGGTATGATAAATGTTTGAAATAGTCTTAGAAATCAGAGCAAGCCAAGCAGGTGTTGCTTTAAAGAAGGTGGCATCCCTTTAAATTCAATATCACGCAAGTGTCATTTTCCTGGGCTAAGATTTAGTCCACATTTATTATGAGTAATGGATTGCGAATAATGAAGATGATCCCCCCCCCCCCCTCTCTCTCTCTCTCTCTCTCTCTCTCTCTCTCTCTCTCTCTCTCTCTCTCTCTCTCTCTCTCTCTCTCTCTCTCTCTATCTATCTCTCCCTCTAGTGCTTTAAGTTCATCATATGTCTTGACAATCCTCCATTAATTTTATTACTAACATAATAAAATGGATTTCGACGCTTTTTTCACGTTATTCTTGTAAACATCAAACGACTTAACTCAGATCAGTGCCAAAATTTCAAAATCAATCTCAATTAATCATACATTTCTCACAATTTAATTAATAACTAAGTAAAATTTTCCAATATTCGCGGTATAAAAAGAAGACTGACGTAATGTTAAGGGGACCGACCTACTTTTTCTCTCTGGGTTTTATCCATTCGGCCCCACTCAGCCTACTGTTTTAAGACGTTTCTCCCCATTCAGGTATCGATTTCTTCCTGTCGAGCGACAGGTGAGCCATCATTTTTCTACCGAAAAATTTACAAATGGAGTCAGCTGTCTAAAACATAATCCAAAATATGCTGCCTCGCTATAGCTCGCCAGGTATAAATCGACACCTGGATGAGGATAAGCGTCTTATAATAGTAGACTGAATGGGGTCGAATGGCTTCTACCCAGAAAGGAAAAATAAGCGGGTCGATCCCCATATACCGAGAGGGCTGATCTTATATCCCCGTCCCATTTTAAGATTGCCATTGTAGGTGGTCTGAGGGTGTGGCAGCATATCTGTGCTGTCTGCTCCGGTAGTACAGCACGGCAGGCACCGCGAACAGCACCAGCACAGACCCTATCACCATGCTGCACCCCATCAACAGGTACAGCCACAGGTAGCTCCCAGTCGCATCGAAGAGAAGTCCTGGAACAAATAAAGATAAATTAGAATACGAAAGATACAGCAACTGGGGATTGAACTTTAACAGACACAGACCCTATCACCATGCTGCACCCCATCAACAGATACAGCCACAGGTAGCTCCCAGTCGCGTCGAAGAGAAGGCAATACAGATCAATTAGAATACAAAAGATACACTAACTGGGGATTGAACCTAAAGCT
The DNA here is from genome assembly GCA_032716605.1 of Paralithodes platypus. Taxonomy (NCBI): domain Eukaryota; kingdom Metazoa; phylum Arthropoda; class Malacostraca; order Decapoda; family Lithodidae; genus Paralithodes; species Paralithodes platypus. The sequence continues at coordinate 42,001,260 of CM064552.1, read as the reverse complement.
AACACACTAACCACGAGTAAGATCAGTTAGAGTACAAAGACCAGACGCTCATACAGGCACCAACCAGGAATTGAACCCTGGACTTAATGATCACCAGGTGAACGTCCCAATCACGGGAAAGGAGAATGTATAACCTTGATGTAGATTGAGGGATACTCATTAAAGTAAAAGTGGATACTAACAACAGTCACTTATAATCACATAAATTATAGGGTTGATAGCATCTGAAGACATATTTTAACTAACTAACTATGATACACAAGTTCAAATCAAATATGTCTAGTGTTCGATTAATTATGCATAATTAAACTAAGAAGTAGGACCACAGCCAACATGCTTATATAGTTTGTTCCTTTAAAACGATATATATGCACTGTACATAAACATTAAAATGCTGTTATAATATAACAGCATCCATATTAACCTCGGTATTATCAAGTTCTCTCTCTCCCTCTCATATGTATATATATATATATATATATGTGTGTGTGTGTGTGTGTGTGTTTATAATCTAATCCGGGCTCGAATCACCGACAGTCAGGACGAGTGTCCATGCTTTAATCAACTCTACCACGGCGGGATAAAGAATACTTAACCTTTTCCTATTTATAATAATGAGAAGGGAAATCGTACGATATTTGATGCATTTTAATGTTTATGTACAGTGCATATATATCGTTTTAAAGGAACAAACTATATAAGCATGTTGGCTGTGGTCCTACTTCTTAGTTTAATTATGCATAATTAATCGAACACTAGACATATTTGATTTGAACTTGTGTATCATAGTTAGTTAGTTAAAATATGACTTCAGATGCTATCAACCCTATTGAATTATTAAGCCAGCACACTGAAAGTCAAGAATAACGTCAGGACTGGAGCCTCATATCATAAAGTTAGTTTTGTGGCAACTCCCAGTCAGTTGATTTTGTTCAATAGGAAATAATTTACACTATGATAAGACATAGGAATCATAACCCATACAGTACCACAATGAAACGTTTACCTTGTAGAATATATTTAATTAATACCCATGCATTGTTATCTTCATGAAACTGGACATATCATGGTATTCTTCATACCCTAAAATGCAATACATATTGGGATATGCAAACTTCATACCTTGTACAAATATAATTTCGTCTACTAGAAAACATATTAGTATACTACTTTCACTAAACAGAGGTGACGATATTTTATTCATTAAGAGACCAATGCTATCAGGATACAAATAACTTGTTTTTGTGGTTAGTGAGCCTTCTACTACAGACATTTATAAACTTGTTCTCTTCTCACCAGTGAGCTGCGGTGACATAAAGTTCATAACACCGTTGAAGAGCCTGACGAGACCATAGGAGGACGATAGTTCAGCAGCACCGTGATGACTGGCGAGGATGGCCGGGATCATGACGAACCAAGACCCCACCCCGAGCCCGTACACCGCCATCACCGCCGTCAGACCAGGGGAGGTGGTGGCGAAGGGTATCACGATCACCGACACGCCCGCCACTAGCGAACTGTGGCGGAAGAACAAGAGGTTAGAGTTTTCATTAGTTAGTTAAAATAGGACTTCAGAGGCTATCACCCCTATTGGATTAAGCCAGCACACTTAAGGGGAGGCAGACCGTTTTTCTGGACCCCCTTCTCCCTAATGTGTAGCCCCACTAGTTTTGAGATTATAAGACGTTCGGCCTATTAGTTTGGCGATTTTAACATCTTTCGCCCCATTTCGTTGTAAATTTTAAGACCTTTCGTGCCATTTAGGTGTCGATTATTTCTTGGCGAGCGATAGCTAGCCTGAAATTTTAAGAGGAAGGAAATGTTTCTACCGAAAAATGTACACATTTATCTTGAAGGGGGGTCTAGGGGTTGTTTTTCTAGGCTTGATGGAGGTCTAGGGAGGAAACTAAAACAATATATGAATAAATGAATTAATAGACCAAATAAACGGCCAGTCTCCTCTTAATATTGAGTAATTTCTTTCAATACACAAGGATGGTCCAGGTTCAAAATAAGTACATAATATATAATGTTCCTCGAGGAGGGCTCAAGGGGAGACCAACACTATCTATATTTAACCTCTTGAAGCTCTGACGCGTTTTAGCAGTATATTTTGGCTATCATTAGACGATTTTACGCAGCTTAGGAAGGATATGTGGGTATTAAAAGGGTAAAAACTCAATCAACCCACTGACTTCCATATACCCTTCCTAATCTGAATAAAATCGTCTAATAATTAACAGAAAACAAAACAGAAATGCGTATTGGAGCTTGAGAGGGTTAATATACTCAGTATGATGGTATTGAGGGTTTATGTATACCATTCATGTGTTAATTGTATCATACATTTTACATCAATTACTGCTTAATCTCAATGTTGCCAGCATATCTCAGAACACTGCATACTTTACTTGCAAATATTGAATTGAGCAAAACTAAGAAAATCAGGTACCAATACACGCGTATTTTCAATATAATCTATAGCATGAGGTGTCACAGTAAGCAAACTTCGCCATTGAGCAGCATATGATTTGTTATCATTATATTCATTATATATAATACTGACTGGGAACAGAGGTGCATGGGGCGGTTCGTTCGTGGCCACCCCTTCGGGGATCACGGCGTCAGGCAATAGATAGATAGATAGACATTCAGTTTAGCACATTAAAGAGAAACGGAATGAGAGAATGAATAACTTACCACACCACATATACATGATGAAGCTTAAAGATACCCATATCCGAGATGAAACCTGTCCCCAGCCGACCGACCAGATCCAAAACCGAGGAGATGGAGAGGATGGAGGGGATATAGGAGGCAGGGATGTCGATGGAGTCGGCGAAGGCGGGCAGGTAGAAAAGGGTGAAGGGGTGCCCACAAGCCATAAGGAATACTGAAATGGCCATGACCCAGAAGAGCCCGTCTTGATACATCGACGAGTTACACAGCTTAATACACGACAAGCATAAGGCACAACATCTAGGCTGCTTGTCTTCTGCTGTATCTAGTTTACTTTCTTTTGTTTCTGCTGCTGTTGTTTTGACCTCGCATACGGATTCAGTTTTTGTATCGGAAGCAAGTTCAGCGGCAGCATCACTTGGAGTGAGGGGTTCATCACTCTCAGTTTCCTTTAGTGCTTCCATAATTCTGTTCTGGGTAATTCGAACAGAACTCTGCCGGGCGAGAGAAGGCCTACTAGCATCAAGACATGGTGCTAAACGAGGCTGTGACTTCCGGCGGAGACTCCCTCGTAAACCAGTGACAGAACTAGAAGCTCCGAGTCCCTCCTCTTCAGAAGACAATTGTAGCACACTAGGATGCTCAGCAAACAAAGACGGCTTCATTATGGAAATTTTACTATTGGCGAAATTGAGAAGAGAGGCTTTGCTTCCTTTAGCCGTGCAAGCCGGAATTGTTGATCGGTTTTCTAAGGCAGTAATTTGGTCCCCTGGCATTGACCATGAGCGGGCATACTCCGTCAAATCCGGAATACTGTTCATCATTGACGCGGTTCTTAGAAGGTAAACTTGATGTTGTACCTCAGTGTTTTCTGACGATAGTTTAGGTGTACTGCTGTGTCTGACAATCTTGTGCAATAATGCCTTGTAAGGAGAGACAGGCTTATTTTGTTTCGCTGTGTGATTTGCAGGTCTGCGAATTATACTTGCAGGTGTTGAAGGTAGAAGTTTATCACTTAAGACACCTTCCACATCTGGTTCGGACCGTTGTTTCTTAGACTGGAGGAGAGCATGGTGTGAGATGGGGCGATACAACATGGACGCTGCACATATGTTGAGTTGGAGTCCCGCTAAGACGAGAAGAGTGCCTCTAAACCCATAACTACTGAGCAGGTGGTCCACCAGTAATGGTAATATAAAGCCTCCCAGTGCGTTACCGGAGACACAGATGGCTGAGGCGAAGGCTCGGCGCTTCTCGAAGTAAAGAGAGACTATTAGGATCCCAGGAGTGGTGGTGAGCCCTGCCCCTAAACCTGCAATGAAAAGTAATCAAGAGTACATTTTTAACTTACAAAAATTGCATTTCGGTATTATATAATATGCATTGATAAACATTAATATATATTTGTATAAGACACATACAGGATGGTCATCAATCATATACTGTTAACTTATTCACACACATATAATGGATGATCCAATATTCAAGAATATGATAAGGTCGTTCGTTTTGCTTTTTAAAAATATACAGTAAGCTTGATTGGAGGATTCAGCAATAATATGAAATACTACTTCTGTTGCATCAAATAGTGATACGGGCAATATTAATGCAATTATTCTGTTGATGAATCCACCAATTTACTAAGCGTAAGCATTACTAAAGTTTGTAAATTATATTCTTCAATGTTTAAATATGATTCATAATTATACCACATTGTTTGCTGTATAGTACATGACTCCTGTTGTACAACTTATAATCGTACTACCCTCAATAAAACATACACACACACACACACATACACAAGTTATAATGAGCGAACAATTGTTTTCGTTGGGCACGAAAAAAAGTATCTTTTTGTGGAGGATGGAGATGATCGGGAGAAACGCACTATATGAATAGTAGTTGAACTGTTGAAGTAGTGATTATTTGTTATGCCTAGGACTTGTTTTTGCTTAGATATTTGAGTTACTACCTGGGAAAGGTCTTGAGCCCCTTTATATATATATATATATATATATATATATATATATATATATATTAGTTAATAAAACGCAACCACACTTTTTGCATAAAGGTAGTCCAGGGAACAACGTTTAATATGCCATGTATTGTAGTTGATTAGACTATACAATGCTTCCATTACTGTCTTCTTTCTCATTATTCGAACATGCAATGTGATTTTTTGCATTAGATTGACTTATAATATTTAAGTGGATATATATATATACTGTATATATACAGTATATATATATATATATATATATATATATATATACTGTATATATACAGTATATATATATACTGTATATATATATATATATATATATATATATATATATATTATATATATATATATATATATATATATATATATATATATATATTATATATATATACTGTTTATATATATATACTGTTTATATATATACTGTATATATACAGTATATATATATTATATATATATATATATATATATATATATATATATATATATATATATATACCGTATATATATATATATATATATATATATATATATATATATATATATATATATATATATATATATATATATATATATATATATATATATATATATATATATATACTGTATATATATATATATACAGTATATATATATATATATATATATATATATATATATATATATATATATATATATATATATATATATATAGGGTATATACGTCTCCACGCATGATGCAAGTTCCCAAGACGCACGCACACCAACTTGTGAAATTCATGGGCACAGTTATCACCCACTCTTGGCAGCAGTCTGGTTCTCTGCCAGCGCTTGAGGAAGGCAGGCATGAAGAGGCTAGACAGGGAGAACGTATGGGATTAAGTAACACCCCGTTCATAACATTAATTATCAACTACAAACCCCAATGCACTTGAATAAACTAATGAAAGCATATGGTCCTCCCGGGATTCGAACTCGGGACACCACACCCAGAATAACAAATAGAAAGGATAGGGGGAGAAATATGGGCTGATAAACGAGAAAGGAAAGGGAAAATGGAGGATATATTATAATATATTTGTTTAATTTCACTCCAACACCAAACACCTCCCAATGAAATTAATGAAAGCATGTGATCTACCGGGATTCGAACCGGTGTTACCACACACAGATTGTTAACACTCTAACCATTACACTATCAAGATAGTTATAAGTACAGCACATGCCCACGATTAATATCCATATATCGAATACTGGACATTAATCTAAAAGGGAGGGAATTGAGTGGAAGCTACCTATACTGCTGTTTGCGGATGATACAGTTCTGATGAGTGATAATGAATGGGAGTTGCAGGGTCTGGTAAATGAGCTTGGAACAGTGTGCGAAAAACGGAATTTGAAGGTAAATGCGGGGAAGAGCAAGATTATGGTCTTCGAAAGGGGTGAAGTCACAGAGTGTGAAGTGAAGCTGAACGGTCAGGCTATGGAGATCGTCAACTCCTTTAAGTATCTGGGCAGTGTGTTGAGTAAAGATGGGACTATGGATGAAGAAGTGCGGGAGAGGGTACAACATGGGAAGAGGGTTGTAGGAACGCTAAAAGCTGTAACAAGAAATAGGGTGGTCAGTATGGAAGTGAAGAAGTCCTTGCATAACAGTGTGGTAATCCCGACACTGACTTACGGAAGCGAAGCATGGACATTGGTTGAGAGACTCAGACCAAGAGTTAGAGCAGTGGAAATGAATTACTTAAGGAGTGCGTGCGGAGTTACATGGAGGGATAGACAGACTAATGAGGAAGTAAGCAGGAGGTGTGGTGTGGATGTAGATGTGCTGGAAAGTGTGAAAAGGAACAACTTAAGATGGTTCGGCCATATGGAATGTATGGAAAGCGAGAGAATGACTAAGAGGGTGTACGAGAGCGAGGTGGAGGGACAGAGAGGGAGAGGTAGACCGAATGAGAGGTGGAAGGATGGAGTGAGGAAGTACATGAATGAAGGCGGTGCTGGTTGGGGGGAGGGGCGTCGACTGACTGGGGACAGAGGTGCATGGGGGCGGTTCGTTCGTGGCCACCCCTTCGGGGATCACGGCGTCAGGCAATAGATAGATAGATAGATAGATGTACTACACCCAACTGTGCTTATGAATAGATAGATAGATAGATAGATAGATAGATAGATAGATAGATGTACTACACCCAACTGTGCTTATGAATAGCCTAATGGTTAAGGGGGGATGGGCCGGTTTTCTGGACCACTTTCTCCCTCATGTTTAGCCCCATTAGTTTTCAGATGTTAAGATGTTTGCCCCATTATTTAGTCGATTTTAAGACCTTTCGCCCCATTTCTTCGTCAATATTTAGACCTTTCGTGCTATTTAAGTGTCGATTTTTTCCCTGGCGAACGATAGTGAGCCTGTAATGTTGGAAGAACCGGCCTTCGGCCGGTACATTTTTCTACCGAAAAATTTACAAATTAATCTAGAAGGGGGATCTAATGGATGATTTTTTTTTTAATTTGATGGAGGTCTAGGGAAGAAACTAGAAAAATAATGAATACATGCAAAAATCGCCCAAAAAGAGAGAGGAAAGGCAGGCAGGAGGAAGATAGACGAGGGGGAACTATGGGATAAAGAAAAGGAGGGATAGGGGGAGAATTGTGGCTGATAGACGAGAAGGGAAAGGGAAACAATAGAATATCTAATAACGATAAATGACAAACACCAATGGAGAACGATAAATGACAAACACCAATGGAGAACGATAAATGAGCAAGACCAGAGGGATGGGAAGCATAGAACCCGGGTATGGGGAACATTTAAGGAAAAAGTAAATAAGAAATGAGCTAGAAGTTAAAGCTGGAAAGAAAGAACAAATCAATAATAGAAAGGATGAGGGACGAGGAAAGATGTTCTAGCGTTCAATGACAACTGTCCGGAACGTTTGACATTCAAGAATACATATGTGAACACCATCCCTCTTTCGACAATGTTTGCATCCAGATGAGGCACTGGTGAAGCCTTTTCGTACTTGTTTTCTACAAATTTGCTAGAGTAATAAATAGCCACATATAAATCAAAAATCTATATTTTATATTCACTAAGAAAGATCTTTATATAGGCAGTAAGCCTATAATGAATACCATTGGGGTAAAATTAAAGCAAGATAATAACAGAGAAAACACAACTCAAAATGAGAGAAATGGAAGAAATGATACCATAATGATAATACACGAGAGGCAGAAAATATCATAGCATTGGCCCCAAAATAGATTTGTGTGCAGCAGGGGGAAGTGAAGAACAGGAATATAATACGAAATGTAAAACCGGACATGGAATAACTGGGACTAAAACCTGAGAAGATTATAGTTCTGAAATAATATGAAATGAAACACACGAGGGGGTAAATTGCAGAAAGGGATTGTGTAAGTAAATTGGAGTGGATGGGAAAAAGCCAGGGTTTGGGGGATATATCTACATCTACATCTATCTATCTATCTATCTATCTATCTATCTATCTATCTATCTATCTATCTATCTATCTATCTATCTATCGAGAGAGTGAGAGAGAGAGAGAGAGAGAGAGAAGGCGCACGCAAATAGTCAGGCAAACAGAAAATGCATAGAATGGAGGTAGGAGAGACTGAAGACAAGGAATGCAAAATTAATGGAATGAAAGATAAAACCAAAATGAATACGAAATAAATCACATATCAAATGCAAATATGACAACACACTTAGGAATTTGTTTAAGAAAAGTATAAAGAAATACACACATACACAAACATCTATAAAGATATACACACATACACAAACATCTATAAAGAAATACACACATACACAAATATCTATAAAGAAATACACACATACACAAACATCTATAAAGAAATACACACATACACAAACATCTATAAAGAAATACACACATACACAAACATCTATAAAGAAATACACACATACACAAACATCTATAAAGAAATACACACATACACAAACATCTATAAAGAAATACACACATACACAAACATCTATAAAGAAATACAAACATACACAAACATCTATAAAGAAATACACATACACAAACATCTATAAAGAAATACACACATACACAAACATCTATAAAGAAATACACACATACACAAACATCTATAAAGAAATACACACATACACAAACATCGTCAATTAAGCAAAATACACACATACACAAACATCGTCAATTAAGCAAAATACACACATACACAAACATCTATAAAGAAATACACACATACACAAACATCTATAAAGAAATACACACATACACAAACATCTATAAAGAAATACACACATACACAAACATCTATAAAGGGGCGGAGAACATATGCTATGAAACTACTAGTTCTACACACAATAACAAGAGGCGCCACGTACACAGTAAATGAGGTATATAATAATTATGAATACTCGAAAAGAGGGACTAAGATTGGCAAACAACTCGAAATCAGGAGTTGAAAAGAAAACCGATACAACTGCATACTCCTTCACAGAAAATACAAACAAAGAACATAAGATAATATTAATATAGAACGAATATAAAACAAGGGAAAATTGATGAAAGAAGATGCGAATAGGCAAAGGAGAAATCTAAGAGTGAAAAGAAACATGCAGAGGGCAAATTAATATTAATACTAATGCTAATGACAATGATAATGATGATAAGGCGATGAAGAAGAATGAGGAGGAGGAGGAGAATAACAAAAAAATGCTAGAAATGAGACGGATGAGGACGAGGAAAAGGAAAAATAGAAGAGCAAAGTTTAGAATGAGAAGAATCGAGGATGGGAAGGAACAACAAGAGGTAACATTACACAGAATGAATAATGTGGGAGCCAGGTGCCTTGCAAGTCACACCTGCTATTCCGCGTCACCTGCTTTATTTTTCTTTCTCTCCTTTTCTCTCTTTGTCTGGCTTGTATCCATTCGGCCCCATTCAGCAAACTGTTTTAAGACGTTTATCCCCATCCAGGTGTCGATTTCTTCCTGGCGAGCGATAGCCGCGAGCCAGCATTGTATGGAGGAATCCGGCTTCGCCGGAGAAATTTTTCTATCGAAAAATGTACAAATTTAGCTTGCTGTAAAAACAAGAAATATATATATATGCTGGCTTGCTACCGCTCGCCAGGATAATATTGACACCTGGATGGGGGTAAACGTCTTAAAACAGTAGGCTAAATGGGGCCGAATGGATACAAGCCAAAGAGAGAGGGAGAGAAAGAGAAAACAAAGCGAGGTGGGCCCCCTTAAGAAAAAATGAAAATATAATATGAGGATGGTGTTGATGATAAAAGGAAGATGAGAATGTGGAGAATGAGAATATGAAGGTGGATTATAAAGGAGGCAAATACAGAAGGGAAAAGAAAAACAAGAGTCAAACACAACACATAATCAGACTGAATGTACTATAGTCTGTATAGCTTCAGCTGGGGGTAAATTGATATGTTCTCATCATGAGTTATCCACTATTACATACAATGTGTACCGAACTATGTTGTTATTAAGGGCAGATTTCCACTTGAGGGATTCTTTTCTTGACCCCTTTCTCCCTCATGTTTAGCACCATTGCTTTTGGGATTTTAAAACGTTCGTCCCATTAGTTTGGTTATTATAAGAACTTTCGCCCCATTTCTCTCAATTTTAAGACCTTTCGTGCCATTTAGGTGTCGTTTTTTCCTGTCGAGCGATAGCGGGCCTGTATTTTAAGGGGAACCGGCCTTTGGCCGGTACATTTTTTTATCGAAAAATGTACAAATTTAATTTTAATTAAATTTTAATTTTAAGCTTGATGGAAGTCTAGGGAGGAAACTAAAAACCTCCCTTTATGCCTTCTCATTCCTTACCCTTAGCTTCTTTATATACATTATTGTTGTTATTTGTATGTAAGTACAGTAGGTATAGTAGATGTGACTTGTAAGACACCATGACTATAGTTTATTTCTTCCAGCTGATGACAAATTGAAGCCCTTGGCAACTATTATATCGAGACTTAATGGAAATATACGAAACTACTATGTTTCTGCGTCATAAAAATCCCAAACGTTTATTAAGGAGGAAAATGAGAAAGGAGGTCGATAATCGGAGAGGGGAAGGAAGTTGAGCAAAAAAAAAACAAAAAAAAACATAAAGACCAAAATATATACAATAGAGAAAGAATGCAGGAGTAATGGTGTCTTACAAGCCGCACCTGACACACGACATCAAATTAAATCAACAATAATAACAAGAATGAGGAGGATGTTGAATGTTGGTAGAAGAAAAGGACCAGGAAGATGTAACGTAAAAGGAGGAGAAGGTATACAAAGGAATACAAAGGAATACAAAGGAATACAAAGGAATACAAAGGAATACAAAGGAATACATGCGAAGGAAGAGAAGGAGGAGGAAAAAATAACACCAGAACCCAATGCAATACAGACTTAAGGGGAGGCAGACTGTTTTTCTGGACCCCCTTCTCCCTAATGTTTAGCCCCCACTAGTTTTGATATTATAAGACGTTCGGCCCATTAGTTTGGCGATTTTAACACATTTCGACCCATTTCGTTGTTAATTTTAAGACCTTTCATGCCATTTAGGTGTCTATTTTTTCTTGGCGAGCGATAGCGAGCCTGCAATTTCAAGAGGAACCGGCCTTTGGCCGGGAGATTTTTCTACCGAAAAATGTAAAATTTTATCTTGAAGGGGGGTCTAGGGGGTGTTTTTCTAAGCTTGATGGAGGTCTAGGGAGGAAACTAAAAAAATATATGAATAAATGAATTAATAGACCAAACAAACAGCCAGCCACCCCTTAATGCAGGAACCCCAGTGCCTTACACGCCGCACCTGCCACACGACATTATATCAATGCAAGTGGTTATTCTGCCTGGCGTCTCCACACCTGAGATCTTGACCTTAAGCAAGGGCAAGTAGTAGCTACAAACCTTCGAACCTGGCCTCCCACAATATACACCCTTTATCTTTATACAAACATGAACTCGCTTTGTGAAACTAGTTGTGTATAATATGCTTGCATTTTCTTTTGTCTATGTGAATGACGGAGATACAAGACAGAACTGCCGGTGACGATTGCCTCCCCCAGAGTTGAAAGAGTGACAGGGCCAAAATCAAGGAATGTTCGAGCCAAAATGCCTGGACACACAGAGTTTGAAGCAATTTAAGTCATAGGATGAGGGAAGATGGATTCAGGGAGAGAGTTCTAGAGTTCAGCTGTTTAAGGGGAGGCTGACCTTTTTTTAGCTATTTTTTGTTTTGTTTTCTAAAATGGTTTAAAATGCTTCTCTAAACATAGGAGACTAGCAAAGGAGGGCATAAAAACCCATAGGACATCCCTAACCGCCCCCCCACCACCACCCCCCAATCAGATATATGTCAGATCAGATCAGATCAGATGAAGTATTGCGGGATAAGCCTTTATAACGGCACCTCGTATCTACATTCTACTTTTCCTATTTTTCAGAAGAGTGTAGAGAGGGGAGGAGGGGTGTTGGAGAGAGAGGAAGATGTTGGAGTGGCTTTGTTATGTGTGTTTAGTCTGTATACGTCGTCAGGATGTCCCCTTACTGGGTGCGAGCATGTGAAACATGCTAGGACGTACTACCACACCCACTAAATGTCCGCCGTGGCAGGGATTCGATCCCGGGTCTTGCATATTCACACGAGAGCGTGCTCACCACTTGACAAAATCATAGTCTACCATCCAATATGATCAATTTTTTTTTTTTTTTTTTTCCCAACTACTAGTACCCTCTCGGGCATAGGCTGAGAGCCTGTACATTCCACCGCTCAACACGGTGAAGCCCGTGAGGTCTTGTTCCAGTCTGGGGAGTGAGACATGTGAAGCATCCATCATGGCTCGAAGCAGCTCTATCTCTGAAGCGGCTGGTTGCTTCGTTCAAGTGCTTCACTGTCTCACCCTCCAGACTCAGACCCTCACTCTCAGAACGCCACCTATTGAGCAGTGAACTCACTAGGGATTGTCCCCCTGTAACATATTTTGAATATGGGAATATTCATACAGTGTTATTTAATCAGGGAACAATGAGGGTATTTTTTTGGCATTTCGGTGGGCTTTGTGGTAATGCACTGATACTAGGTACAGCACAAATGCAATCCTAATAATATCTTCCCATTGACATATCGGGATTTGAACCCGGGTCCATTGGATTACCAATCCAGTGACATGACCACTCCACCACACCTGCACGGGTTAGCACGGGTAACTATGGAAGATTTTGTTAGATCCAATGAGGGAAAATAAAACGTCGTCTGCTGCTCTTTCTCTTACACCCAATAGTAATCAGTTTCCATCCAGTGAATCGAAATATATAGATTGAAGCCATCAAAATATCACTCATTTCTATATTCATTAATGTTACAGACATATTACTCTCAAATTCTATTCAGTGCATTGCCCAATATACAAAGTATATATGATGAATAAAACAGAATATATTAGGCCTGCAGCGACATTTGGCAAGGATTCCAAACTTTAGGCATCCTTGCCATATGTCTCTGTAGGTCTAATATATCCTGTTGTAACCTCATTCTCTGTGGACAAAACGGTCTTTAACTATGTATGTATGTATGTATATATGTGTGTGTATGTATGTATATATGTGTGTATGTATGTATGTATGTATGTATCCCCCTCCATCAAATTAACCACTTCTGTCAAGATCTGTGGTAGTATAAAGGGTTAAGTGAGATAGTTTGAAGCCTGTTAATTGCTGGAGGCCCTCTTTAACGGAATATAATCGTCTAATAGTAGCCAGAATAAAGTTGAAATGACGGCACCGTCACACACTGACAGGTGCACTCCCCCCCCCCCCCCCATAACACACACACACACACACACACACACACGAGTAAATACAATTACTAGCGTCTACATTGGTGCATATGGTAACTAACTAATAATTATATAATTAATAGCTGATTGTAACACCTGTGAACCCCAGGCAGTGAGGGCCAGACTTACCTGTGAGGAGGCCGACTGACAGTATGAGCTGGTTCATGGACACCGCCAGCGACCCCAGCAGAAGCCCCAGGAAGCACAGGAGGCCGCCCAGGAAGCTCACCTTACGGGACGTGAAGCGCCGGCACAACACTCCGGTCATAGGCGCTGCAGAAGGTAAGAACATAAGAGAACGGAAGTCTGTAGAAGCACAAAGCATAGATATTTTCTCTCTTGCTCTGGCTTTTATCCATTCGGCCACATTCAGCCAACTGTTTTAATTTACACAGCGTACAGTACATGTATGCATTTTCTTGGGTGTTGTAGAAGATAAGGATATTTATTAATAGTTGAGCCTTTCATTTATACGGTTTACAACACATGCATACATTTCCTTAGGTGATGTAAATGAAAGAGGAGTTGATTAATAGTTGAGCCATTGATTTATTCAATACGCTATATATTTGTCTAGGCTCGATCACATGTGCCGGAAACACTTTTCAGTGACATAATGTTAACACTATATGTATGAGTTTGCCCTATTAGAATAAACAACCATCATGTTCTAAAAGAAATTTTCAACTAAAGCCAGTATCACACGAGAGCTTTTCCCCTCAACTATCACCGTCAATATTGGCTTGGAAACTTAGGAGTTAAACCATCAATAATTATGTCACCTAAATTCATCATTCTTAAATCTAGTTTGCAACACAGTGCAATATATACCAGAATTGTTACCTGACAAATGTTGATCATCGAGAATTACCGATTAAAACTCTCGTGCCCTCTGTATTTCCCCGAATGTTCTTAGCACGTGTATCCGTACCATTATCTTGCACGGCACGGGCCAGCAAGGGTCGTGCTGGGGATTGTGTTGGAGATTCCAATTAATTACTTTTTAAATTATATGACATCAATACGGTCAATAAAAAGCATCAACTCCTTTTCCAATGATTCAAAGTAGACTATGATTACGAAACAGACCGACGATTTTTTTCAGGCCTATTATTATATTAAAATGGCGTGTGTTGGTCGATTAATACACGTTTTCTTCGAATACCAACATCAGAAGAAGAATACGTGTTGCCCTAATTAGCTTGTAGTATGCAAAATAGGCAAAAATAATTCGATTTTTAGTAGCTGAACAGTCACCCTTTAATAATCGAAGACCCTTAGAGTTTCCTATTTTACAAGTATAACCGTCAGGATTACAACACATATTAATCATAATTCGTGAAATAGTAAATATGATTAATTAATCCACACAAACAACATTGCATTTACACATCTGCCCATATCGCTATTATTACATAATGGAAAATAGATCAATCTCACTAATGTTTCTGAGTGATAGTGCAGGGATTAAGCCGGTGTCACACGAGCGCTTTTTCCGGCAATTTTCGATGAGCAAGTTATTTGTCGTAATTTGTTAAGGCTCTTTCACATTGGAAGCGGAAACTTGACTGAAGGTAGATTATGTTGGGTGAATGATTTCTGAAAGAGCATATATTTTGAAGGTGTCAGACTACTATTGCCCGCAAAAAATGACGGAAAAAGAACTCGTGTGACACCAGCTTCCGGCAAGTTGCAATAAATGGCTTCCCGTGGATTGAAGCCCTTTGACGCGAGTAAATCCGGTTACTGTCAGCCTTATCCGCATAAATTCGATCTTAGCCATACCACTGCACATTTTTTTTTTTTTCCTGGATGACCTTCGACCGGGACATATTTCTGCCGAAAAATGTATTTTTGTTGTTGTTAAGGTTTAGAGAGCAAACTAAAAAAAAAAAAAAAAAATTTAGGTTAACTATTTGCCGGACTCTTCGTTCGATGGCAGGTTTCAATTTTGTCACTACATTTCGACGTAAGATGTTTAAATATTACTATATTATGTTCATTCATGTTAAGATGAATTAGGAACAATCTTACGGTGTTAACTGGTTAATATGAATATCCTTTAACCCACTGAGTACCGGTGACGTCCTATTCACTTTATTCTGGCTACTATTAGACGATTTCATTAAGTTTAAAATGGGCCTCCAGCACTAAACAGGCTTTGAACTATCTCACTTAACCCTTTTAACTACCACAGAGCCTTCCTAAGTTGCACAAAATCGTCTACATAAAGCTATATTTAAATATAACAGACGTCGCTGGTAAAGGAATGGTTAAATATATTGATCTCATTTGGACGACTAGTTTCAATTATATTCTAGATACTATTTTAATTATATCTACCATAGAGAAATTCACTTCACGTCAAGGGCTTGAGCATATCTTGAGTAGCTGCTACAGTGTGATAGTATGCTTACTTAATCCTTTGAGTACCAGCGACGTGTGTTATATTGTATTCTAGCTATACTTAGACGATATTATGCAGCTTTGGAAGGATTTGTGGTAGTCAATAGGGTTGGTTGAGATAGTTTGAAGCATTATTATGGCTAGAGGTCCTTCCTAAGCTAAATAAAATCGGCTAATAGTTGGCCAGAATAGGATGAAAAGCGACTTCACCGGTACTGTATGGGTTAACCTTACGAGGCTCTCTTCAGAAAATCTCTCTCTTAGCTTCCCCTCTAACCCGTCAGTCATGGTACGATCGATGAAGCAAATAATCTTGACTCAAGCCGCTGTCACACGAGGGATTTCTCAGTCAATTTTCTATGTGTAATGTTTTTCTCGTTATATTCCGAGACTTTTTTGCACTGGTATCGGTAACTAGACTGAAGATGGAGTATGTTAATTAGGCGGCTGAATTATTATGATAAAGTGTAATTTGCTAAGCTGCCAGACCATAATTGCCCGTAAAAATTGCTCGAAAAACGGCTCGTGTGACTCCGGCTTCATCCTAATTATGCCCGCGGCCATCGAGCTATATAATTATTGATTCCGGATCTAAGAGGATGAAATGATTGCCTCACTTGACAACGATATCCCAGAGGCGCTCTAAAGATACACATTTCCAGTAAGTAATTAAGGCCAATTCTTAGTCGCAATATGTGTACATTTTGTTAATAACGAGCTGGAGCAGTTTGTGCATATGGAAACACGGATATCAATCAAAATAAGGCTATTGTATCTGGTTCAATGAGACCAATAACAGGACTTTATTCGAGTAAAGCCGGTATCACACGAGAGCTTTCATAGTCAACATTCGATGATCAAAAAATTTCTGGCAACATTCCTGGAGTATTTTGCACTGATATCGGAAACAAGAGTGATGATAGATGAATTTATGTGACCGAAATAATATAAATGTTGACCTCACAAGCTGCCATACCAGTGTTAAGGATACATGTTGAGTGAAAAAGCGCTCGTGTGATACCGGCTTAACCCTTAACGATCGGGGTCGGACTTGAGTCCGGTTCCAATTTGCAGCAAGTAAGGAGCATTATTAAGGCTTTTAAAGGGTTAAAATCGAGTGCAAATGGCCGGGAGCGCAGCGGGCCAGACAGCCGACTCCCAGGGCTTACCGCCGCCCATTAACTCATGTTCCCTGTGTTTTCGAGAGGCCGGCAGTGTAGCCAGTAGTGAGCATAGCTGGGAAAACTATGCCACCATAGACTACATATAACCTAGACACGAAAGCGTGATGTCCCACGGTTAGTTTGCCGCGCGTCCTAGGGATTTGGTGGCAGCACTATTGTATTGTACTGTAGCAAAGCACCTCAGTGGCTTGTCCTTATTATATAGATAGTCTGTGTGCCGCGCGCCCCTGCCAGCTGGCTTGCTGCAGTGTTTCCAAAGTTAAGGGAATATCCGCAAAACGAGGGAGCAATAGATTAAAGAGGGAACGTATTTAAGAGTTAATTAATGTTGGTAAAAACACTTGTAAATTATTTAGTATAATTTAGATATATATATATAAGCAAGATGAAAACATTAAGTATACATATACACTATAAAACATAGGCTACTCATATATGATGCAAGCTGTATACCTTCAAGCAACACAACAAGAATTAAATTGTCATTTTGAATATATATTAGTATGTTACATGTTATGTAGATGTTAATTTGTCAAGTAGCACTAAAACTGGACATTTATGCTTATGACATCTAGGGATATTTTGTCCCACCATTGACGTTGGCAACTCCCGAATCTCACATCAACAATGGCGGGTGTTGGAGGAGTTTTGCTTGTGTACCTCCTCATAATGACGACAATTACACGATGACTGGCGCCTTTACAGTAGCCTCTACTTATGTCTATTTAACTATGTCATGTCTGCAGAGTCTCTGGATAATGTTCAATTGCTTATTAATAGCGTTATTAGTACAAGGTAGGGATTATTACGAATTAATGAGGACCAAGGACAAGGATAGTCAATATAATGTCTGTGTGGGGACCGTCCCCTCCCATTGTCCTTTGCGATCGTGCTGCCATCTCTCGAACGCGTGGCTCACTATTTACAGATTTGTGGCGTCTTCTTTCGTGTCTAGGTATTATGTAGTCTATGTATGCCACTATACACTAAACTACCATGTTACTGGTATCACTGTATGAGAACCACGAGTGCTACGTAGCTCGTTCTGGTCTCATTTTGAAGCTTTTAGCGCCTAGTTTTTTGCTAAATAAATTTGTTTTCATGCAGATACTTGATTTATCATGCAGGAGGGCCTGAATATGCCCAAATAAGCCCAAAACCCCCCGCTAGACAAGGGTTAAGGGTCAGGTATTCCTCTGGTCAGGAACTATAAATCGTTGTTTCTGTTCGAGGTCTATCTCGAATCGGCCAACCCCAGCTATGGGGCATGTGCCTGAGTATATACATTCATACATACATCTATCTATTTATTGATATTGTATTATGTAGCAATAGCATTAGTTATATACCATGATTTTTTATTTAAATTAAAAATTAAACCATATGCAATCTGCTGTGCTCCTGAGTGTGACAATAATTGTATCTTCTTATTAGACCCTGACAGATATAAACAACAATTCTAGGCAACACCCAGAGGAAATCTGTTAGCAATACATAAATCAATTATTGAGAGGGAGAACACGGAATACAGCATGGAGGGGAAGGAGAGGGCATGGGGAGCGTGGTGACTGAATAATGTACAAGTGAATATAATACAGTATGATCGTGACAGGAACTGGCTCAATGAAATGCAAATATGAATATAAAACACTTCCACACAAGATCACACACTGACAAATACACACACACACACGCTTACACACACACACACACACACACACTTATAAACTTACACACACACACACACACACAAGACACGTAATCTTACAATTCACAAAAAATAAAAAATAAAAATAAAAAAATAAAAAATAATACAATAAATCAAAAAATAAACCGAGCGAAACCTTACAAATACATTACACCAGGTTAATCAATATTGCAAAGCCACCTGCAAGCAAATGCTATACGAACACTTCCAAGCTTTTCTCAACAATACTCCGAGATCCCCAATTGACGAGCTTGCATGGAACCCATATCTGTAATAGGGTGACCTGCTTTTTCTCTCTCTCTCTGGGTTGTATCCATTCGGCCCCATTCAGCCAACTGTTTTAAGACGTGTATCCTCATCCAGGTGTCGATTTATACCTGGCGAGCGATAGCGAGCCACCATATTTTGCATAATGAGTTAGACAGCTGGCTAAATTTGTACATTTTTCGATAGAAAAATGTCTACAGCGAAGCTGGATTTCTTCATAATATGCTGGCTCGCGACACTCGACACCTGGATATATGTTTTAAAGCAGTAGGCTGAATGGGGCCAAATGGATACAACCAAGAAAGAGAAAAAAGCAGGTCACCCAAAAGATATCCCATGATGCAATTGCATGGTGCTATATAATTGCAAGATTAATGATAATCAGAAGAGAGAGCAGCAGATAAATCATAACCTGTGAGTATGATGGGCTAAAATATCTAAAGCATATTGGCAAGAACAGCAGTCGTCGAAATGTTGATCTTGGTGAAAGTCGATCAGTGGCAGACAGACAGACAGACAGACAGACAGACCGGCCGGAAGTGACAGAGTGTGTACCGAAGTGAGGGCAAGAAAGTTCAGGAAGGTCCCTACAGGCAGACAGTCATGGTGGAGTGTAGGCTGCCAGAAGACACACCCACACACACACCAAACGTTTGTACATATGCTGCCATATGTTTCTGGTGCACTGTGAATCCAATATATATATATATATATATACAGTATATACACAGTATATATATATATATATATATATATATATATATATATATATATATATACCCGGTATATATATATATATATATTCTTTTCTCTTCCTTCCTTCTTTTTCTTTGTTTTTGGCATGGGACTATCGCAAGTGATTATTGGTTTTCTATAAGCTGCCAGTCTGCAACATATTTGAATGATAATAGTGTCTACTACATATATGAATACTAAAAACACTTTTGTACATTTTCCATGATATTGGCATAACCCCCAATAATAAGTGCTATATAGGCTAGTCACAATATACGAGATTTCTACAGAATATATGCTTGTTAAAAATGGTTGAAAATATAACTATTAATCTAAGCATTCGGTGTTTGTATAAGTTTATGTCTTCACAATGTATAACTTACATAGATATATCACAATTGAATATAGACTCTCTGTGAACTGCACTTTATAATGTTTACTAGTTACTGTTATTATTCATACATTAAGAAGAACCGCAAATATAACTGTTGGACATTTGCATAAATTTAAGCTTAACCAATAACATTCTTTATACATGACTCATGACTACTGAATATTGATAATCATTCTCCAGGAAGTGTAGAGATTGGGGATGAAGTATTAATGGAAGTGAGTGGGTAGGTAATTTTTCCTCCCCAGCCATGTGTCGTGAATAACACACAGATCAACATCCCCCTCACCACCACATCTACCACCACTATGACCTCTATCACTACCATTATTATGAGCTCCACCACCAATAAATATAACACAGCTCATCACCCCCCTCACCACCACTCTGACCTCTATCACCACCAGTATTATGACCTCCACCACCACTATCAATAACACAGCACGACACCCCCCTCACCACCACCACCACTTTGACCTCTATCACCACCATTATTATGACCTCTTACCACCACCACTATTAATAACTCAACTCACCACCACTTTCTACCACCACTATGACCTCTATCACCACCATTATTATGACCTCACCACCACTATAAATAACACAACTCATCACCCCCCTCACCACCACATCTACCACCACTATGACCTCTATCACCACCACTATAAATAACACAGATCAACACCCCCTTCATCACCACCACATCTACCACCACTCTGACCTCTATCACCACCAGTATTATGACCTATTATCACCACCACTATTAATATCACAGTTCAACACTCCACTCATGGAAATAAGTGTGGTGTGCTTGTTTAGTGTAGTTAAATGAATAGGAGGGGGAGGTGTTTGTGAGAGTTAGCTGGATTACTCTGTGTATGTGAGACACAAATGGAAACAGTGAGGGAAGCCAGACAAATGAAACATGAGTTCCAGCAACTCCTTATCACATGCCTATAGGGCCTTCCCAGGGTATTGCCCTGCTCGATTGGTGCCTACAATCTCCCCAAACTAAACTTCAACAATCACCACCATTATCGCTATCCTCCCCACTATTATATTCACCATCACCATCACGTCATTCATCATCACCACCACCACCAAACCAACTGCAACAAGCATCACAATCATAACCCCGAACATCACCACCTCAACGTTACCTCTATCACCACCCCTATTATGTTCATCACCATCACTTCTATCACCACCACTATTATGTTCATCACCATCACTATCACAACCACTATTATATTAATCACCATCACTTCTATCACCACCACTATTATATTAATCACCATCACCACCACCATCACTTCTATCACAACCACTATTATATTAATCACCATCACCACCACCATCACTTCTATCACCACCACTATTATATTAATCACCATCACTATCACAACCACTATTATATTAATCACCATCACCACCACCATCACTTCTATCACCACCACTATAATATTAATCACCATCACCACCACCATCACTTCTATCACCACCACTATTATATTAATCACCATCACTATCACAACCACTATTATATTAATCACCATCACCACCACCATCACTTCTATCACCACCACTATAATATTAATCACCATCACCACCACCATCACTTCTATCACCACCACTATTATATTAATCACCATCACTATCACAACCACTATTATATTAATCACCATCACCACCACCATCACTTCTATCACCACCACTATAATATTAATCACCATCACCACCACCATCACTTCTATCACCACCACTATTATATTAATCACCATCACTATCACAACCACTATATTAATCACCATCACCACCACCATCACTTCTATCACCACCACTATAATATTAATCACCATCACCACCACCATCACTTCTATCACCACCACTATTATATTAATCACCATCACTATCACAACCACTATTATATTAATCACCATCACCACCACCATCAGTTCTATCACCACCACTATTATATTAATCACCATCACCACCACCATCAGTTCTATCACCACCACTATTATATTAATCACCATCACCACCACCATCAGTTCTATCACCACCCCTGTTATTGTCATCACCATCACCACCACCATCACCTCTATCGTCATCACTATTATATTCATGAACATTATCACCACCATCGCCTCTATCTTCTATCACTTCTTCACCATCACCTCTATCACCACCACTATACTATTCATGAACATCACCACTACCTTCATCATCACCACCACCATCACCATCCCAAGTCAAGCAATCACCACAATCATAACCACTTATATCACCATTTCACCATTATCACCATCACCACCAACTTGGATTCATGGTGGTGTGTGGGCCGGCAAACCCCCCCCCCCCCCCTTCTCCCTCAGGACCATTTCGTAAATAACAGAGCTCACCACCCGCCCCAGCAACAGCACCAGCATCACTACCATCACCATATCGATCACCACTACTATTATATTCACCAACATCACCATCATGACCTTTGCCAATAATATTGCATTAATATCACCATCGCTATCATCACTATCGTTATAATTTCCGCCACTGCTGTCACCACCATCAATACTACAACCACCACCATCATCACTACTACCACCACCATCACCATCAACCTCTACACCATGACATCAACCACCACCAACAACAAAAACCCTACCATGATACAATAATGCCCAGGTGACCGAAGCCACTCAAATTCATATTCAAATTCAAAAGCATATCAAATAGTAAGCTGGGAGGGTTCTGTGGGGGCGCTCGGTTATGGCCTTGGCCTTGCTCGGGACCTTGGGGCTGCTCGGCCAGACAGCCTGAGGAACAGCAACAACAACAACCCTACCATGATAGCCACAACCATCGTAAATTTCGAGTAAACACAAGCTAGAGTGGAATTTATTAGCCCAGAGAGAGAGAGAGAGAGGGGGGGGGGGAGAGAGAGAGAGAGAGGTCGCTGTTTGTAAACACTTTATAATAAAGTAGACGTGCCGTTTCGCCCAAAATCAAAACGGCATACCCAACTCTGCGATCGGTCACCATCATCACTACCAGTCACTATCATCATTAATACCGTCAGCACTACTACTATTATAAAGTAGACGTGCCGTTTTGCCCAAAATCAAAACGGCATACCCAACTCTGCGATGGGTCACCATTATCACTATTAATCACTATCACCATTACTATCATCAGCTCTACTACTCTTACCATCATCACTACTACTCTCATCATAACTACTACTGTCATTATCACTACAACTTTCACCATAATCACTACTACTCACCATCATCACTAATACTGTAACCATCATCAATACTGTCATCATTAATCACTACAACTATCATCATTGCTTGTCACCATCATCACTACTACTAGTACTGTCACCATCATATCAAGTACTGTAATCATCATCATCACCACCATCATCATCACTGCTGTCCCTAAAGGGGCACACACACCAGAACGCCATCATCATTGCTTGGGAATAGGTACAGGGTGAGGGGTCCTGAGGGGAGGGGGGGGGGGGGAGCAAAACCATATTTTAGACCTAAGATCATAACTATTGAACAAATTCAAAAAAAAAAAAAAAAAAAAACGTCGCATTCACGCACCGAAGGTTTGTGTGAAGTTTGGTGAAAATCCGTCAAACGGTCTAGGAGGAGTTCTCGGACGGACAGACAGACAGACGGACAGACATTTCGGTTTGCATGTACCACTATACGGGGCGCGATACCACTCTGCTTACGCAGAGTTGATAAATCATTCTTACTTAAAGCGTAGAGTAAAACCAGTTAAAGATATCTCAGGTATATAAAGCAAACAAGCTGTGTGAGTATGTCAATTACGGATATAGGCCAGATAACTGTGTAATAGGGGCTCTACTGTATAATACCGGTACTGTATATTACCATTATCACCTTGCGTGCTACATGGTTTGATCGTGTCCGTTATTTGTGTTGGTATTAAGGGGGGATGGGCCGGTTTTCTGGACCACTTTCTCCCTCATCTTTAGCCCCATTTAGTTTTCAGATGTTTAGATGTTTGCCTCCTTAGTTTGTCGATTTTAAGACCTTTCGCCCCATTTCTTCGTCAATATTTAAACCTTTCGTGCTATTTAGGTGTCGATTTTTTCCCTGGCGAACGATAGTGAACAAATTAATATATAAATCTATACACCCCAAAAAATAACTACTGTCCCCTTAATCTGATGTTCTGCTTTACTTCGATTATCTTTATTTATTGGTAAAAATATTAAGTATGTTATCCACCTTCTTTCTCCAAAGATGCGCTACTCCTTTCCCCCCTGAACTAGGAGCTTCTAGAAATAAAGGCCTGGATATTTTCAGAGGCTTGATCAATAAACTGACCTCGTTATAGACACGCTAGAAGGATATGGATTTTCCCGTAATGGTTTATCACATTGGTTTGTTTTGGTTACGAAACGATTATTAGTTTATTAAATTGAATATGTAAACAACCTAACACGTGGAGATAAGAAAGCATATTGATAGGAATAATTATCACTCTCAGTATACGATGACGCTATCTGCCGTTCATTTTATGGTTAGACGACTTTATTTATCTCAAGAAGGACCTGTGGGAATCAGAAGGTTAAGTAAGATATGTATGACTCATCGGATTCCGAGAGGTCTTTGTTCTGGTCCCCCTTCTCCCTCATGCTTAGACCCATTAGTGTTCAGGTTTTTAGACTTTTCGCCCCATTTCTTTGTCCATATTAACACTTTTCGTGTCATATAGGTGTCGATTTTTTTCCTTGCGAGTGATAGCGAGTCTAATTTAAGAGAAACCGGCCTTTGGCCGGGATTTTTTTCTATCGACAAATGTACAAATTCATCTTGGAGGAAATAAATACGCCCATCCCATCATATTTGTTGTATGCTAATAATCCATACTGAGATATTATGATCATCAGTACTTATTTATACTATACAAATTATTTTAATTAGGCAGTTTTAAAGGCACTAAATATAACTCCCATATACCAGCCAAAACTAGCTCTGTTATTATATTTTCGTCTTCAGTGCAACAAGCTCTTCGACGTAATATCTCCCCTACCCTGTGATATTTTCTAAGGGGGCATCTCTTTTCATTGTATATGTCTGCTGCCTTAGATGATGAACTTTTTATTTGAATGCCGTTGGTCGGTTAGTATGATTTCCCCAGAGACAAGAGTGTTTGTTAGGAATTCAGTAGTAGTAGTAGTATTAGTATTGGTAGTAGTAGCAGTAGTAGGAACAGTAGTATTATTACTAATAACAGCAGTAGTAATAGCATAAGTAATGCAGTAATAATTGTAGATATAGTAGTAGTAGTAGTAGTAGTAGTAGTAGTAAGTGGACTACGAGGCAGCAGTGGCAGAGGGTCGCATAGGAAGGAGACTGGATTGAAGTTGCATGGTGTTGAATAGTAATATCTGATGCTTGTAAAATAAAATGTATGAACAATATTAAATAAAAACCAATGAAAAAAAAAAAAAAAAAAAAAAAAAAAATAGTAGTAGTAGTAGTAGTAGTAGTATAGCTTTCACAGATCACCTTTAAAAAAAAAAAAAAAAAACGCCCGCCTGACGCGTTAAGCAAAATTTAGTTTCTTTTTTGGTAGAAATAGGTACCGGCCAAATGCTGATTTCATATAAATTGCAGGATTGGTATCGCTTGACCAGGAATATTTAACATATAAATGGAGTGAAACGTCCTATAATCGCCAAACTAATTGAATGAAATGTCAACTAGTGATCTAATTCCAAACTAGTGAAGTGCAACCAATGTGTGTGTGTGTGTGTGTGTGTGTGTGCGGGGCGGGAGTGGGGGGCTTGAGGGGGGGGGGGGGGGTTAGGGTAGGGAGCAACACTCTTCTATTTCTATCTTTGCCTAAGAGGATATTATGTGGTCTTCGCTATGTCTGTCTGTTTGCAGACAAGCTTTCTAAATACACTAGCAGTACTAGATGGTATGTCGGTCATTTGTACATGCTACCAGTGTAAAGGTTGCCGGACCCCCTCACCCTTTACACATATTACCATGGCAGGATTCTGATTAGATTTTCCTGATGCTTACTCTCGTACGATTTTCTTTTATTGTTAAACAACAATTATCACAGAAACTTTCTATTGTGATCGTATGAAACCATTGATGAGTCTGGATCCACTGTATAACCCCGACAAGAAGTATATATATATATATATATATATATATATATATATATATATATATATATATATATATACTGTACATATATACACAAAACTGTACGCAAAATGAACATTACCCACTCTCATCACACATTGATTCTGTGTAATGATATAATGTAGTAACTCATTAACATTCCCCATAGGACCACTGACTTCCAAGACTGGTATACGAAATAGGACATAATAGGTAAACCTTGCCTTTTATGATTTGCTATTATCCTGATGAAACATTTTTGTTTGATATGAGTTTCTTAAACGTGTAACACCTTTTATATATAGAAGGGATGGGAATTAGGACATAATTTGTGTTCATATATGGGTCCAAACGCATGCAACAACGCTGCCTCACATTGGAGAACAGTATTTATGTGAACCATACGTCAAGCCAGGAGTAAAACTAACCTATTAATAGGCCGACTGTAGAAAGCAGGGAAGGCAACCAGGAGGCATGGTACGCCGAGGCCTCAGGAAAAGCCTCTCTCACTGCCACATAGATAACCCCGTAGCTCTTGATGAAGCCCACGATCCAGATGTTGACGAAACAGGCGGAGAAGGCCACCACCCAACCGTAGCCGCCGTCGGGAGGGGTGAAGGAGATGGTTTTAGTCTTGCCCCGGTCTATGACACTCACTCTCCTCGGACTACTAACAGAGTGCCGGGGGCTGAAGGGCCTGCCATCTCGAGAGGGCCCACCATCATCCCCGCCGATGTAAAAGGAAGCGAGCTTGGATGACAACTGCTCCGGTTCGTCCGAGTCGGCCGAGGCTACCGAACTGTTTTCGTGAGTCTCGATTAGCGGTTCTAGGCGGATGAAAGATGAGGTGTTGTCTGTGAGTGTGAGCGAGGGCAGGTCAGCCATACTGTGCCGCTCGGGCTGCTCTTCCGACCCACTGGCACTGGCACTCATACCGTCACCCAGGGCCACGTGCAGGGCCGCGAGCTCGTCCTCACTTAGAGAAGCATCCTCTTTCGACCACCCTTCCAGCACTGAAAGGGCAGGGCTGCTCGCTACTTTCTCTACCAACATTGTCTTCTGATCACTAATCACCATGAATTATTCCGTCTATTAAAATATAAATATGTTTTGTTTTTATCTAATTACTACAACATGAATTATTGAAAAAGTCTAAACAAATAGTCAATACTGTTAATATCTTTGTTGTTAACATGTTATAAACTCATCTTATTATCACTTAATACCCTTTGCAATGTTCTATATGTGTTGAAAATCTTCTGAGTCTTGTTACTAAGCACTGTTTTCATTCCCCACCCTTTGTTTGGGTTCACCTTGATTGATGAAGTTGACTGGCACTTGTCATTAGCCACACAACTCCACAGTCACTATTCACACACTCTACTCCGGACAGCAGGGGATGACTGAATGGAAGGGAGTTGACGTTCTGTGTTTATATATCCCGTGAGGTAACTCAACAGCGCTTGCGCATAAACGTCGCTCGAGACTGGCACATTTATCTCAACAGTCTGGAGTAAAACTGACAGTATATGCACTCCGTACGACTGGGGGCGGCTATACTGACATGTACGAGCAAGACTGGGGGAGGGTTTGACCTAGCGGAAACATTAGAGCGCCTTCTACGAAACTAGTTGGAGAGTTTCGTCATGGAGGTTTCCACACACACTCAGCGATCAATACCCAGTCTGGCAAAGCTAACTGGGGAACTCTCCACTCTCTCTCTCTCTCTCTCGCGCTCGCTCACTCCACCTCCACCGTCCCACCTCCACACTAACAGCTGTACACTATAACCCCGTTTCTTTTCAACTGACGGTAAATTGCAAAGTTCCCATCAAGATTTCTGTTATATTGAAATTTTTGTAGTGAAATATGGTGCTAATTATATACACTTGGTCTTAATATGATGCAGAGACATAGTAGTGTCATATGTTTCCATTAAGTATAGAGAAATATGCTGCTGAGGGATTCAATTTACCGTCACCGAGCATAGGTGCCTTTCTAATTCAAGCCCCTATCAACTAAATTTAGCCTCATAACCTAACCTACACTACCTTATAAAACCTAAACTAACCTATAATAATGTAGCCAATCCTAACCCATAGGTAGCGCCAACGAACTTGACAATAATCTTGATCCCTTACCT